>PVKH010001972.1:0-28546 GCA_004027955.1 Chaetophractus vellerosus
TGTAGTAGAAATAGGTCCTTTTTGTAGTATGTCAGATCTCCTGTTCTACCTAGATTTAATAAGATTCATTTGTTTTGCAGGGAATAATAGAACTTCTGATAGCCAATACGATGCATTAATTACAAGTAATTTGGTCCCTATGTATGATGCTTTCAAAAGTAAGTATATGTATAGATTATTAACTTAGAAATGACTAAGCGACTCCCAGAACTTCCAAACTAAACACATCTTGTATTGCAAGTTTTTTAAGAGTCATTTTTTTCTAATTTTTTATGTAGAGATATGGGAAGGATCCCTGACATAGCTTTTCAACTTTCTTCAACTTAGGGGACTCATTGATAAGATTCTGCTTATTTCTTTTTGATCCTTAATTTAAGTATATAGAGCTATATTATTGACAGTCTTCCTAAATAAATGGAAGGTAAATGTTAGGCTTCAGAATCATAATTAATAGGGTATTATGTATGTTCTGACCACTTTAAACAAAAATCATTGTCCTAAGAGAAACTTGGCCTTAGGAAGAAATTTGGAGACATACTCAACAGTCATTTCGAGATTACAGCAACAGCAACAAGAAGCTGTCATCAGTGTGGCTGTTTATTTTTGTTGAATGTAATATTCTTTAGAATTGCCCAGTTCTCTCACTGTTACTGATTACTGAAGCAGAATTTGAGGTTAGCTATTTAAAATATTCCTTTCTATAATAGAAAATATTTCCACATGCAATAGAGGTTGACATTTTTAACATCTCATGCTTTTATTTTTAGAAATGTGGGATTACTTTCACAGTGTTCTTCTTATAAAACATGCTATGGAAAGAAATGGAGTAAATGTGATTAGTGGACCAATATTTGATTACAATTATGATGGCCATTTTGATGCTCCAGATGAAATTAAAGAGTAAGTAATATGAAACCAAATGGACTCTGTTTGATTTAGCAATAGGGCATCACAGTGGGAAAACCCCAATGTTTTAAATAGAAGATGAGTATTCTAAATGTTACATAGTACACTCACATACAGACTATCTTTGATCTAATCTAAATATATAGCGAAATTTTTATATGGCAAAAATGTAAACTAAAGGGCTTAGGAAAACTGCCCAGGAAAAGTTTAACAAAAATTTTGTTTGACAACTTTGAAAACTATTGAGTAAAGGAAAAATTTGATTTTACAAAGGTTCTATCTGTGAAGGTAGAACTTGACCAACAGTAAGTGCTAAATCAGGTAAAGACTGGGGTAAATTTCACAAGAATAGTGGACAATTCATAAAAGCATTTCCCAGGAGAGGGTGTAGGCTTCATAAAGAAAACTTATCCTGCAGAACTGTACATCTTAATACTAAGCTTCTCATAACATGTTGCTGAAAATTAGCTTAGAATGCAGCACACAATAGAGAATTTGAGAAAGAAATTTCATCCACCATTTTTCTTTATTATCAGAATATATGAAGGACCAAACTAAACAATTGTACCAACTAAGCCTAGATTATGCAAAGCGATGATTTCTACTTGCACTTTCTGATAAAGTAACATTTGTGAAACTATTTCATTGTGTGCGGCCTCTTTTTTCTGTTTGCCAACAGCAGTGAGGCCTTCTCCTTGTCCTTATTTCAATGTTTATTAAAACTATCTTTCACCTCTCAGTAATTCTAGCAAACACTTAGCTAACACTCTACTACATGCTTGGCACTTTTCTAAGCACTTATACATTTATTTTAATCCACAAACCATCCTATGTTAGATTCTATTTGCCCTCATTTAAAGACGAGGAAACTGAGGCACAGAGAGATTAAGGAACTACCCAAGTTCCATAAGTAATAAGTGGTAAAGCCAGAATATGAACCCAGGCAGTCTGGCTCTGAGTCCCTATTCTAAATCACAGTAATAGTTTACAACTTTTACCAACTCATATCCCACTTAGTGGCTCTGTCTTAATATCTTATCTTTATTTTTGCATTTAAACATTTCTAATGTATTTTCATGCATATTGTCTAAAACAAAAGCACTTTCATATCAGTTGTAGGAATTTATGGATTTGCTCCATGTCTATACTGTGGAGTGAAATAGCAGAGGCGTTGCCTCCATGTTAGAGCTGAGAAAACTTAGTAATGTTAGAGAACTAACATTCCAATTTTTAAAAAGTCCCAACACCTATTGTAAGTACCCAGTTCAAGCTAGAATCTTGGCTCCTTTATTCTCAGCTGCTGCTCTTGTTGGTAGAAAACACCACTAAGAATTATATAGTTTAGAAAACTAGGAAAAATAAGATGTAGTATACCACAATCTGCTTTTCTTTGTATTCTAGTATTTCCTCATGTTGTTAGAATGACCACAGTTGGACTTCTATAAATCTCTCCTGTGGCTAATTGAAGTCTGAAAATATGTGATCAGACATAGTACTTTCTATTGATTAACTTTCTTGTGTTGTGTTTTTAGCTTGGCATGTCTGTATATATATATATATATATATATATATATATAAAGACAATCATCTTGAGAAGCAAAAGTAGAATAACATCAAATCTTTTCAATGATGTTTTCAGGTATGTAACCAACACCCATGTGCCCATCCCAACCCACTACTTTGTGGTGCTGACCAGCTGTAGGAACAAGAGCCACACCCCCAGTGCCTGCCCTGGTTGGTTGGACGTCCTGCCCTTTATCATCCCTCACCGACCTACCAACGTGGAGAGCTGCCCTGTGAGTCTTCTGGGGAGACTCCCTGCAGTCTGGGAAATGATAAGTTAGAGACCCTCTGGGCTTTCACAAATGTGGCTCCAACTAAAATATATATTTTTAAGTTGTTTCATGGGTAGAGTTGTGCTAAAAATGATTTCATTTGAGAGCTTTTCCTTTATTTAATGAATATCAATTTAAGAATGATATGCATGTATGAGCCACTGTCTATATATGCAAATCTTAATGCATTCCATTTATATGGAATGAGTGGTATCTTATAAATATTTCATTCTGAGCACAAATCTTAATGTTCTGTCCCAAAGTTGGCACTCAATTAATGTTTACTGAATGAATATATAAATATAAAAACTCCATTAACTTGAAACATGGGATATGAATTTTTGCCTTTTTAACATATTTATTAGGCCACCTAAGATCCTTTTTGGATGAAGGTGAATTATATGTAAATAATACATGAAATTGCATATATGCACTTCATAGAAAAAAAAATAACCTGTTAATTGGGTTTAACAGAAGTCATTCAACAGGTATATTGAGTATCTATTAAGAAAGAGAATTTGAATAGATTGAGAGAACTAGGATGAGTCTTGCCATGGAGGGCATGAAGAATGGAGAGGACTGGGAAACTGAATGGATGCAAGAGTCAAAGGAAAAGGGAGACTCAAAGATGAATCATTGATTTGAAATACAGGTAATTAGGAAAAAGAGAGAGGGAAGTTAACAATGGGAACTCTTATGGCAGCAGGTAGATTGGATAGTTAAGTTAAGCATGTCAAACTTGTGGAAATAAGGCAATCACATGGAAAGTCCTATGGGTTATTAGAGACTGGAAATTAAAGTTCAGGTCCTAGGCGATGTTGGGATTCATCTATATTCTTTCAATTGCTTTCACCATACTAAGTGCTGTGGGAGGTGCATAGATAAATCAGACCTGAATTCTATCAAAAGGGGTCCTTAGTCTAGCACATAGAAGTCTAGTAATATACAAGGAGGAGGTAAGTGGCACATGAGAGGGACAGATAAACTGCTATTCGGTTTCCAAGGAGAAATAAATCCTGGTAGCAAAGATGACCTTTGGCTGGGTCTCAAAGATAGGATTTGAACTGGAGTGTTCTTTCAGAGACTAAAGATGGAGGTTGAAGGTGAGAGGCTGAGCAGTGGATCACTCATAGTCCTAGAGTGAGGAAGAAGAGTTTCCAGCCAACAAGCTAACAGGAGAAATTTTGAGTTGACTCCCTTCCTGCTTTTCCTGTCATGGCCTTAGTTTTCTAGGGTAAATCACCACTCTTCAATTCCTCTTCCAATGACAGACATTGAAGTGGTACTCTTTATTGTTGAATCAGGATTAAATAGCTCTGTTTCACAGAGTTTCTAGGTAGCCATTATAGCTTGGTAAGAATTGTGCAAAGGGAAAACTATTTGCTATACTCCTTTTAGACCCTTCTTACCTTTTATCAGGGCTGTTCAATATGTATCTTAAGTAGCTTTCCTTTAAGTGCCTATTTCCTGTCTCCTGTTCTTCTCCCCGTTACCACTATACTCCATTACCAACTTATTCATCTTGATTTTGTTGTTGTTATACATCCTAACCCTAAAACTTTTGATTCTCTACTGTACCTCACCCCCGAAAAACAAAACCTCCCACCATGTAGGTAAAGCTTTTCACAGTTTGTCCCCCAGTTCACTCTGCAGGCCCATATTCCAGGCCAGAGGGAGTCCTTGAAATTACCTGCACACATCTTGAGATCTCCTACCTCAACAGCATTTTTCTCTTCTCTAGAATGCCTTTCTTTTCCATCTACTAAAAATTTCACCTACACTTCAAGGTAAGGTACAGATAGGTGAGCTTCCCCTGATCATCCAAAGTGGAGATGATCTACCACCACCCCCAATTAATAGGACATTATCTCTATTAGGGTATTATCACTAATGAATTGGATATCATCCCAGACGTTAAGGAGTTTTTAATATAGTAATATGGATATGATATATACAAAGATAATTATGAGATATAATGTGATGAGTATAGAGCAAGCTTAAACCATTCTAGAACTACAAAGACATTGTGAAGTTAATAAGATATGGTTATCAATTAGATATGGGGGGTGGGATAAGAGAAAGTCAAAGGTGACTGAAAATTTAGGTGTGACTGGCCAGCAAATATATAGGGCAATCAGTTGTTTGGGTGTGGAGGGATGACTTTGCATTGGTCTTCAATTTGAGAGTCTAGAAGGATATCTAGGAGGAGATATGAGAGGCAGTATAGAGTAGAACTTAAATGAATAGGTTTTGTTGTTGGACATCTTGGGTTTAGTTATTGACTTGGCCTCTTCAGACAAGTAACTTAATGCCATTTTCCTCAACTGTTATATCTAATAAGTATAATAAAAATCACCTCACTTCAGAAATTGTTGTGAGAATTAAATGAGTTAATCCCTATAAAACCCTAAGCAGAGTTCTCAGTATACAGTAAGCAAATGGTGGGCATTATAGAGAAGTCACATCTTATGATGGAATTAGATTCTAAAGTCTGTATATAAAATGAAACTGTACACAGATATAATACCCTATAATCAAATCACCAAGAAAGCATATACAAAATGGTCTTTAATAAGTCTGCTTACCAGCTAATTTTTCCACTAGCTTTGGAACAGATAATTATGCCTTTGGTTAAGCACCCAATGAAATAGTTGGCTTGCTTTAAGGGACATGTTGTAGGAAAGCTCTGCACTTTTAAACAGTTTAATCACTCAATGTGGGGAGGTACTCCCATTATAAGAGGGCTGAAGGATTTGAGATCAGTTGGAGGAATGGCAGATTCACAAATTCTACCTCACGCTCAATCAAGGGCACTAGATTTATATTTCCTTGTATATTTTTTTCCTTCTTTTGTTTCTTCTACCATTTCTTCTCCCATTACTTTTCTTTTGCTCCCCACCCCCACAACTTTGAGCAGTTAAATTCATGTCAGATAAAAGAAAATGTAGCCTGAGTCCAAGTGACTATCATTATAAATTACTCCTCGGGTATTAGAAAATGTCGGTGTGGAACTCAGGTGAACAATCAGCACTGCAGATATCAATCTGGGAGTAAACTAAAATTGTCAAAGGGGAGAAAGTAGAGAGAAAAGCTCCTGATATCTAGTTGAGGGAGTTGTCTGTACTCCAGAGTAGAAATAACTAGAGTCAATTAATGGAACAAAAGATGTCATCAAGCAAATACGCAGTTAATAGAGCTATGGAAGGCAAAGGAGGACATTTTGGAAGCAGGGTGTGATCAACTAAGTCAGAAGTCTGAGGAAAACTCTCTCAAGTCGGTCATCCTCGACAAAATATTTTCATTGGTGTGGGAGCTGCAATACTGTAAATGGTTAAAGAGAGAGAATAAAAAAGATATTGGGGTGGGGGAAGTATTGAAACTAATAATATCTCAAAAAAACTAACAAAGTGAGTTTTATTTGGGGGATATAAAATAATTCTATTTTGATGTAACAGATCAACTATATATCATATTTTATCAAAATGTATATTAAAATATAGCTCATTAAAACTCTGTATAGATAGAACTAATATTCTGTTAGGGCACACTGGTACAGTAGAGCAGTTGCCTATGGCTGGCTTCAGTTCATATTGGATGGTACCCAGGACTTTCCTGGTGTTAAATAGTTTATTGCCTTTATGTAGGTATAGTTATAAGTTATGCTTGATGGTCACTTAATGCCATTTTATAGCATGTAAAGTGTTCAGTAAACATTTAGTTGAATGGACACTGCCTTAGCCAGAGCTGCTATAAAAAATACCCCAGATTGGTTAGCTTCAACAGGATTTAATTTTCTCATAGTTCTGGAAGTTTGATGTTTAAACTCAAGGTGTCGGCAGACTCACGATTTCTCTGCAGTCTGAGCATCTGGTGGTGGCTTGCCGGCAATCTCCACCCCAGTCTCTGTCTCCGTCACATGGCCATGGCTGTCTCTCTCTCCCTGTCTGTCTCCTCCTGTCTCCTGCTGTGTCCACATTTCCTCAGCTTCTAAGGACTTTGGTCATATTGGACTAAAGCCTACACTGATTCAGTATGACCTTATTTTTAAAAATGAAGATCCTATTTACAAATGGGGACATGATTCAATCCAAAATAGATACCAAATGGGGCAGTAGAGAATAGAGTCATAGAAGCCAAGTGGGAGAAAAATATGTGAAAAAAGTGATCAAAAATACTTTAAGCTGCTGAAATGTTAAATGATAAAAGCAGGGAGGAAAAAGACTTTGAATTTGATCCCCATTTGCAATATGAACTCAAATTTGCACCCTGCAGGGTGCAAATGTGCACATTGATTTACATTTTTAAGCAATTTTATTCACATACTGTACAATCCATCCAAAGTGTACAATCAGTGGCTCTCCGTATAATCACAGAATTGTACATTCATCACCACAATCAATTTTAGAAACCTCATAACCTTATACCCCTTCTATTACTGACACTTAGAATTGTGTGGTGCCTTTGTTACAATTTTTGAAAGAATATTAAAATATTGCTGTTAACTATAGTCCATAGTTTGCATTGGGTGTATTTTTCCCCATATGCTACTCCATTATTAATGCCTTGTAATAGTGACACACATTTGTTCTAGTTCATGGAAGAACAGTCTTTTATTTGTACTATCAGCCACATTCACTGTCCACAACAGGGTTCATTATGTTATACAGTCCCACGTTTCATCCTCTAGCTTTCTTTTTAGTGACACACACAACCCTAAACTTCCCTTTTCAACCACAATAACACACCCAATGCAGCACTGTTAATTACACTCACAGTAATGTGCTATCATCACTTCTATCCATTTCCAAACATTTGCAATCAACCTTATTAAACATTCTGCACAAATTAAGCATCAGCTTCCCCTTCTCTACCCTCATTCTCAATTTTACCCTTGGCACTTTTTTTTAAAGTTATTTTTCACCATGAATCTCACACAGAGAAATGTGTTAGTGATTAGGAACAAAAAGAAACTTCCTCTTATACTTCCTCTGGTTCAAATAATGGCTGCCTATTTTAAGCCTGTGTATTTAAAAAAGAAGTAAGTCATGGTGCTGAAGTCAAGTGAGAGTTAGTAAAGAATACTCATCTAATAAAACAAACTTTAAGCTTTTTACTTTGCTAAATTGAATTGAAGATTAGCAATGTCATATGAATATCAGAAAATTAATAAAGAATGTCAGAAATGGTTATAAATTATTGAACTAACTTTTACATGTGAAAAATATGTTAAAATTCAAATGACCAAGAAATGCTAAAAAGATGCTGAGAGTAATATTTAAATATAATTTAATTTAATTTCAACATATTAAGTAGTAATGCTCAGTAAAAAAAATTGAACAGGGATAAAGCACTATTTCACACCTATGGGTTTGGTAAGGATGAGGGGAAAATGGAAATTATTCTCTACTACTTTTGAAAATGCAACTTGGTATATATATTTTGAGAAGTGCTATGCTAATATTTGGTAAAGTTAACATTTCATGTACTCTCTGATCCAGCAATTCCATTTCTATAACCTAGAAACCCATGCATTTGAACATGAGAGGCATGGACCAAGTTATTCATTGTTGTATTACTTATAATATGTACAGTACAGCAAATGTCCTGTCAATATGGCAGCTAAAAAAATAAACTGTATTGCATTAATGAAGGAATTACACAAAGCCACAGCTGAAAAACAAATTACTTAACTAGATCCAGATATATCACTCTGGATAAATAACAAACATAATACTGACTAAAAACTAATTGCAGAATACTGCTTATAATATAGTATCATTAATATACATTTGAAAATTCTTGAAATAATACTATATGTTGTGTATTGATGTGAAGTAAGAGTTTGCAAAATCTGACTGGATATACACTAGTTCATGGTAATGGTTAGTTCTAGGCAGAGGAACATTGGGACTTAGAGTTCATCTCTAATATTTTATGTCTTTAAAAAATGTATATCTGAGGTAAATATAAAAAATGGCAAAACTTTGTGGTTTTGTGATGGTCTTTGTTGTATCATACTTGGTACTTTTATTTTAATAAACTTAGCTCTATCAAATTAAGACGTAAGGCAATAAAAATCGTAGAAAGAAGTACAACTTCTAAGTAATGAAAAGTCTATCTGTTAATGAGAACTCATGCCCTGTGGAAAATAGTCTTGTGTTTCATTTTTGCAGGAAAGTAAACAAGAAGCTCTTTGGATTGAAGAAAGATTTAATGCACATGTTGCTCGGGTCCGTGATGTGGAACTTCTTACTGGGCTTGACTTTTATCAGGACAAAGAACAACCTGTATCTGAGATTTTGCAACTGAAGACATATTTACCTACATTTGAAACCCTTGTTTACCTGAATGTATAAAACAAATTTGACAAACCTGGGTGATTTTCTATGTTGAGTAAAATAAATTTAATAAAGTTTTTTATTTTTACTTAACTCTCTAAGAATCCATTATTTCATTATTCTCCTCTCTCTTTATTGTTTCTATAAATATATGTTATTTTAAAGTGACATTTTTGGCACAGAGATTGTGTCATGTTATGCTTATTAAATTTATATTTCTGCTCATAATCTTTGGCTATTTTTTCTTCCCAGCATCATCTAAAAAGAAGAAAGAACAACAGAAGTAGTCCCATGTGGGAATGGAATCATTTCTTCATCAATTTTGTGGTACAAAGTTTTACAGTTTGCAATAAGGCCATATCTATTAAAATTAAAAATGTATATAAGCTTCATTCGGCAATTTCATTTGTAAAAACAGCTTCTACAGACGTACTTTACACAAATACATGAAAATGACATCTTTTAAGATAGCAAAGACCATCATGCATCTTAAAAGATTGGTTAAACAAATTATGGAATTGGATTAAATAAACAATGATATTCTTTCCCCCACCACTGCAAAGAAAGAAGTAGATCTACATATTGAATTAAGGACTATTGTAAAAAAAAAAAAAAAAGGACTATTGTTAAATGAAAAAGCAAGTAATTCTAGAGTGTGTATAGTATACTATCATTTTTTCAGGGGTCAGTAAATTTTTTCTGTAAAGGGCCATATAGTAAATTTTAGACCATACAGTCTGTTTCAACTACTCAATTGTGCCACTGCATCAAGAAAGCCGCCATAGACAATAAATAAAATGAATGGAACAGCTGTGTTCCAGCAGAGCTTTATATACAAATGCAGGTAGAGAGTTGGATTTGACCCACAGGCTCTAGTTTGCCAATGCCTGATTCATATACCAAAGCTAGGGTGGAGGGAGAGAGGGAATTAAGAGTAAGGAGAAGGGAGTTATAGTTTTTATTTTATGGCCTTTTGTATTGCCTAACATTTTTTAAAAGTATGGGTATGTGTTTCTTTAATTTTTTCAAAATACAGTTATGAATTGGAGAGATTCCTGTACATATTTGAGGGATTGGCACTATTCCAGATGTACTCTGATATTAAGACCCAGGGACAGGGCCATTGCTGGTGATGAAAAAAACCTCGTGACCTGCACTTCAAGGCAAGCAAACTATTTCATTAGACTTCCTATTGAATCATGGCCATCAATTACAAACGTATTGAAGTGAAGTGTGGTGTTATTGCATTTTTTATATATTTACTCTGCTTTTGGATTTAGTTTAAGCATTTCTGCAGTACAAAATGCTCAACAGAGAGAGGCTGAAAGACAAGGCACAAATTGGAAACTATTTCCAGATTTATGGCAATAATGATAATTAATATCTCATATATAGATCAGATCCCTCCAGTCAATGCTCCCCTGACCCACCACAGCCTGGATGGTGGATGAAGTCAAGGTCACCTGGAATTTAAACCCCACCATGGGGAGACAAGGATTGCTACACCCGTGAGCTGACTGAATTTAACTTTCTGGGTGCCATCATTGCTTCAGAATTTCGCTGAAAGTTACTAGATTGGTTTCTTTATCAGACTAAATGGGTGCTCAAGATAGAAATAAAGAAAAATAAGTCAGAAAAAAAATGGAAGTTATTTTTCTTTGCTGAGATTGTGCGATATCCATACCTATAGTGCAATTTATCATCCCATTAAAAAGAAATGCGTGAGTATGTGTAAAATCATTCTGGAAAGATATGCACCAATGATTTAACTTGGTCATGGTATTACAGGGGATTTGCAATTGCTACTTTATAATTTTTGGTAAGTAGCCTACATTTTATAATGAACTTGTATTATTTAAAAATCTGAAAATGTAAGCAAAAATTTGTTATTTAATATAAACTTTAGTATAAACTTTAAAATATTTATTTTAAATATTTATTTGGAAAGAATTTCAAATACACAAAAAATTTATAAGAGTAGTATTAAAACCTCTTGCATAACCTTCACCCAAATTCACCAATTGCTAACATTTTCTTATATATTACATTTTTCTGATTTTTGAGGGTACATTATAGTCATCTTGTCCTTCTACCCCCAATACTTAAGCATTTCCCAAGATCAAGAACATTAACTCAGACAACCACATTCAGGAAATTTAATCTTGATACAATATTATTATCTACTCCACAGACCTAATTTAATTTTTGCTAATAGTCTCAGTAATGGTGTTTATAATATTTTCTAGTCCAGGATCCAAAAGAGAATCATTCATTGCATTAGGTTTCGTTTCCTCTTTGGTATCATATAATGTGCCAGAGTTCCTCAGTGGATATATTTGAAGAGTCTAGGTCATTTATTTTTCAGATTGCCCATCCCCTGGGTTTTGTCTTACTTCACTTATCTTTATAATTAGATTCAGGCTCTGCATTTTTGGCAGTAACACTATATTAGTGCTATTGAATTCTCTGTGAAACACACCTGGATGCACAGGATCTTCATTTGTCCCATTATTTGTGATGCCAGTTTAGATCACTTGGTTAAGCCAGCATTTACTAAGCTTCTCCTCTATAATGATAGTATCTTTCCCTTTGTAATTTGCAAGTGATTTGTGGGGAGTTATTTTGAGACCCTATAAATATCCTGTTTCTCATGAAATTTTCACCCACTGCCTTTAATATTTATTAATAATTCTTCCCTGATTCAATTTTTACTATAATGGTTGCAATTATGTTGACTTTTCAAAACTCCATCATTCCTCCTACATTTATAAGCATTCTCCTGTCAGATAAGGTAATGGCTTCTTATTTGTTTGCTTGCTTATATCTTTATGTATTTATTTGTTACTTATTATTAGTATATATTCATGATTTCTCCCCCACGCCCATTGGATTAAAATCCAATGGGGGTAAAATTATTTTGATAGTAAAAATTATCCCATATTTGGCCTGTGGGAGCTCCTTTAAGTTGACTCCTGTGTCCTTTAGATATATTTCCATCATTTTTGAGTACTTCCTTACTTTCCTTTACCAAAAGATGCTTCGGGCTCATTTTGTGCTTTCCTTGCCCCAACTCTGATATCAGCCATTTCTTCAAGGAGCTCTAGTTCCAAGTAGTGGGGCTGGGTATTGTAATTGTTTGTAGAATGTCACTGTATCTTGTCCATTTCAGGCAGCAGAAGTAAGATTTATATATTTATGTCTCCTTGTCTATGTCTATCTTATTTCTATAATTGTATTTATAACTCTATGTCGTAGTCTCCTGGGCTCCCGAAAGCAATTTACCAGAAATGGGCTGGCTTTTACAATGGGGATTTACTTGCTTACAAGCTTACAGTTGAGAGGCTAAGAAAAATGTCCAAATCAAGGCATCATCAGGTGATGCCTACTCCCTGAAGACCAGCTGCCAGTGATCCTGGACTCCTCTGTCACATGGCAAGGCACATGGTGGCATCTGCTGATTTCTCCCTTCTCTTCCAGGTTTTGTTGCTTTCGGCTTCTGGATTCTGCGGCTTTCTCTCCCTCTCTTCATCTGAATTTCATTCTCTTATACAGGACTCTAGTAAAAGGATTCAGACCCACCCTGAATCACACCTTACTGAAGTAACATAATCAAAATGCCCTACTTACAATAGGTTTACACCCACAGGAATGGATTAGTTTTAAGAATATGATTTTCTGGATAGCTTCAAACCATCACACTCTATGTATGAAAAAACATCGGTTCAGTTAACATCCTATATTACATGGTTCTTTCTAAACTTTCCCTATTTCATAATTGTATCTTCCTTCTCCAACAATAAGAAAGTTAGTTTCCAACATCATCAATATATTTTATTTACTCATTTGCTCAATTCTATAATACACAAAAAGGTAATTTTGGAATTGCTAACAAATACCACTGAGAAAAACAAAGCTGCTAAGTAGAATTCAAGAAATGTTTGCAATTCTTTGTGTCTGTAGTCTGAGAATTTATAGTCAAAATACTGTGTATCAAAGTTACTTGGATTAGCTCCCCACCCTCGCACTTCATTATAATTGCATTATGCATTTGAAATACAGTGGGGTTCATTTGTTTCTGTTTATAGTCCATTTAGGGGTTTCTCCCATCCTTTTTGATTTAATCTTTTAAATGTATAAACAGTCACATGGTTGCAAAAATCAAAATTAGATGAAAAAGAACATTCAAAGAAGTATCCTTTCTCCCTAAGTCCTTCCACTGCTTTCCCATCCACCTTCTGAAAACCACCAATCTCAATCATTTCTAGTTTATCATTCCTGTTTATATTTTTGAAACAATAAGCATGTATATGTATATCATTTCCCTTTATTTATTACACAAAAGGAGACATATTATATGTTCTTTTTGCACAGTTTTATAACTTAACAATATACCCCAGAAATCACTCCATAGCATATTTCTCCTAATCCTATTTTATTACTGTATAGTACTCCATTGCATGACTGTACCATCATTTATTTAGCAAAGTTCCTATGTAAAGCCTTTGGGGTTCTTTACAATACTGTGTAATTACAAATACACAGCAAAGAATAATTTTATACATGTGCATATTGTTGGAGGTGTATCTTTGGGGCAAATTCCTAAAAGTGGGTAAATGTATATATAACATTTGCACTTTAAAAAATAAAAGTAGTGTACTTTACTGGCACAACTTTCATTCCCAAATTGGTGTTTTCAGAATCCGAATTCCTGAGGTGTAGTTCTCCCCACCAAAAATGGAAATACTTTGTTTTCTTTTAATTTTAAAAATAACACATTTTCATTATGATGATCCAAAAATAAATATTGATGAATATTAAAATCACTCATAATCCTACCAGTGAATAAACCCTATTAACCTTTAAGTATATATCTCCTGTGAAATGTAGTGCTTAAATTAAAAAAAATAATAATAAATAAATTAAAAAAACAATGAAATGTAGTGCTTAAACGTGGGATTTTGGGAAATGTCAATCCATGTAACTTTGATTCTGATTCAAAATGGTTTTTTTTTTCAGGCAAATTCCACATTTTTCAGGAAAAATGTGCTTTGAGGATTTAGAAAACCCTTTATATCAGGAAGTGTAGTTTATTGGAGCAAGTGAGGAAATAACTGTTGGACATTTCAACAAATGCCTTGATCTTTTTCAAACTGATATCCCCAATACATTTGTAGCTGAAAATTACCCGGAGAATCACATGAGGTTAGTAACAATCCAGAATGTTGGCAACCTGGACTAACCATCCCCCAGTCTTCCTGAGTTGTTTTTTTTTGACATTTGAATGATAGAACTTGATCATTTCAGGCAATGTACTTCCCTTTCATTTTTATTCTGCTTATCTTGAACTGTGTATTAAACCAAATTTTTGACATGTGGTTTTCATGTAGATGAGCATTAAGCAAAACAGAATTGTTTTCTTTTAAATAGAGGAGACCATGTGTTATTGCTATTGTTAATTATATCCCTTTTGATAGACAGGGATATAAGAGGGACGTTTTTTGTGAGTTCCAATGTTATTGCATCAAAGATTGCAGTTAATTCTTGTTTGCATAAAGAGAGCTTTCTTATCCATGTGAGGTCAGCTAAGGTCTTGGGAGAAGACTTGGAAAGAAGGGAAATTCTAAATGTTGGTTTATTTTTCAGATTTAGTTAGAATTATGAAAAAAAAGCCTTCTTTTCAATGCATAATGCATTTGTTTATTTTCTTTTTGTTAACCTTTTGTGGTTTTTAGTTCCATAGTTGGAATTAAGGGAACTTGGGATCTGTTCCGGGAGGCATCAGAAACAAATGTGTTATCTGAGCAAGCATAAGTAGAAACCCACTTCCTCTGTTGATGGATGGGGTTGGGCAAATGGATAGGGAAGAATGGGATACACACGTGTAATTATTGATGTGTTGAGGACTGTCTGTTGCTAATAGTTTGGCTGGAATTTGGTATAAGAATGTACATAAGTGTTTGAACATTTTAGAATCAGTAAGTGTAGTTTCTGGGAGTTTGCATTTATGCTTATAAGTTGGGCTGATCTTGATGTTGTAAACTACATCTGGTTTTGGCACTTGAGTTTATTTCAATTACATTTTAGGTTCTTTGAAAATCCTTCTTGCCCTGGGGAAATATCTTTCCTTCCTCCACCTCCATCCTCACCCCCACATTACCACTACCCCACCATGACCACTTGTCATCTGTTTACTTTGAGAGGGCTGGGCATGGGAATGGAAACAGGACATCAATTGAAACAGTTTTCAAAAACACAAACAAGGCTATTGGAAGAAACAACTTCCTTTTTACACAGCACCATTGGCAGACCACAATCATTCCCTCAATCAGTGGACTCACACTTGAACAAACTTCCAGTCAGGAACAAACCTCAGGCTTCCAAACACAGAGAATTCGTGCAATTCAGACTTATCCAAAACCAACAGCATAAACATAGCTGGATAACAACTAGTGAAGTTCAACACTGGACATAGAGCTGGGCTAGTTAGCTAACGTGTTATGTTCCTTAACCTGTAAACTAAAAGTTCATAGGTCTAGAAGAAATCTGGAGAGGCCAACTAGTCCATCTCTTAAGGCTCAGCCTACTAAGGAATAATGTTCTCTATCTCTAAGGAGTGAACAAAGACTTTACAATTTGATGAAATATTTTGTTTCATGTTTTCATATTTCTTGAAATTAAAAAAAATTTCCTAACAAGTAGCATAGTGACCTCCTCCTGCCTTGCCTGTTTAATGTGATTTCTATAAAATTTGTTTATAATACTCTCTTAGGGAATCACCTGTTCTCATTTGAGAGTTACGAGGCAATAGTGTATTGATAAGAGCAAAGGTTTCTAGCAGGGAAGAATCACAAGAGACAATGGATGCAACAAATAAGAGAATTAAATTATATATGTTAGAAAGTGATAAGTGCTATGGAAAAAAAAGAAAAGGCAGGCAGGGTAAAGGGAGCAGAAAAATGGTGTGTGGGAATGTGGGGGGCAGCTTAAAAAAATATTAGAGTGATCATGGTAGGCCTCCTTGAGAAGGTGAGATGGGAGCAAAGACTTTGAAGGGAGTGAGGCATTAACTTGGTACATAGGGGAACAGTGAATGCAGGCACATAGTAGGTGTGTTCAAGGAGCAATAAGAAGCCAGCTGTTAGGAAAATTTCTTGTCCTCCAAGACCACTCATAACCATTTCCTGGGTTCTACCTCAAGAATAAGAAAATAGAAAAAGGAGATTTTTTTTTCAAAGTTGCCACCAACTCAAAAAATTGATCAAAATCTTTTCTTCTCTGTTGTGTTTAAGTCATCCTGTCACATAATTAAATCACCTTGTAGGCAGAGATGGCCATGAATGGGAGACATCAATTTCTAGCACTTTGCTAACAATAACCCGAAGTATAACTTTTTTGCTCTCTACTCATATTACAGTATTAGGTTAAAACATGTGAAATTGCCATTCTTATAGATCAATATATTGAATATTGTCAATTTTGTGTGGTTTAACTAGCAGTGCTTAACATGAATCTTTTGTTTGTCAGAGATGTACATTGACAGTCATTTTGACATAGTCTTTTTTCATGGAGTTATAATTGTTTGCTGTTATGAAATATTTTTAAATTCCTACTATGTACCAAACACTTTCACGTTTAATTCCACAACACTTTGAAATGGGAAATTCCCAACCCACATTTAACAAACCTGATAAGAATAGACTTTGAATTATTAGCTCAAGACCACAAAGTCCCTGGCGAAAAGAGCCAGGATTAGACTCCAAGTGTTTCAACTCCAAGTCTAGTATTCCAGTTTACCACAAATGCAGTCTACTACTGTCAATTACTCAAGATAGTTAAGGATACCAGAATTTCAAAACCCAGGTCTTACTTTCTAGAAGTTTATAATGCTTTCAGAGCAGTGTTTTCTAAGATGGGTTCTGTGAGATCCTGTTCTCCTGGGATGCTCCATTACAAAAGGGTCCATGTGTTTGGGAAACACTATGTATGAGTATGTCCTTTGGGAATATATACAGTGCCCATTAATATATTAAGGGCTTTGAGATTTTTTTTTCGTTAAAAGGAAAAAAACTTTTGAACTATTATTAAGCATGTCAAGGGCAGGGATCTTTGTCAGTTTGTTCACTGGTTATCCACAGCTCCTTGAACAGTGCCTGGCTCATAGTAAGGCTCAAAAATCATTCATTGAATAACAGATTCAATGAGAAGGTTTTAAATAGACCAGACATGAGGCTGAGTGAGTAGGAAAAGGCAGGAGCTTCCAGATTCCAAGGGACAGCAACAAAGGAAGACACTGAGTCTTTCAAAGGACTTCCTTATATCAAAGGAGTCAGTTGAAGATCTGAGTCTGCATTTCTGAATTTACAGCCTGAAACTGAAATCTGAGGTGATCAGTGAAGATGAAATCTCTGCAGAATAAGCCTGCTTCCTGCGATGAGACACAGACAGATTGGAGGATATATCTAAATCCACCCCCACAGGTCAATCTGAACCACAGTGGTCAATATATTTCAGTTTTGTCAATATCCCAAAGTTCCAGCATGGTTACTTTTTTTTTTTTAATTGCTATTGTGACCATAACTTATAAAAATATGCTTGGGCCTAAGAAATGAATGGGGATTGTAAGTGAGGCAGGCCAGATGTAAAGATCAGGTCAACCACAAACCATGGTGGAGGATGCTGTTAATGTGACTAACTCATCCTGGCAGGAAATATGGGCGTCAAACCTCCAAATCACAGGGCAAAAAGCAACCTGACACAGTCCACAAATTTTGAGTCACTGAGACTGGGCCTGAGCCCAAGGGAAGCAATTGCCTGGTTAATTCAAGAAGAGTGCTTTACTACTGAGTGAGGCTAATCTACCACATTCCAGCCTTTGCTGTAAGCTCTCTATCTCGGTTGATTTATTGAACACCTACGGTGACTCTGTGGCCTAAGTACTTATTATCCCCCATTTTACAGATGAGAAAATTAAGTTGTTGAGTATAATGAGCCTGATCCAGGCCAAAGGACAGGAAAGTCAGGATTTAACCCCTAGGGTCTTTAATTTAGAAACCTTTGCTCTTATCAATACACTATTGCCTCGTAACCCTCAAATGAGAATCGGTGATTCCTTAAGAGAGTATTATAAACAAATTTTATAGAAATCACATTAAACAGGCAAGACAGGAGGAGGTCACTATGCTACTTGTTAGGAAATTTTTTTTAATTTCAAGAAATATGAAAACATGAAACAAAATATTTCATCAAATTGTAAAGTCTTTGTTCACTCCTTAGAGATAGAGAACATTATTCCTTAGTAGGCTGAGCCTTAAGAGAAGGACTAGTTGGCCTGAAGAGACAAGCCAGATGCCTGATAGCCCACCGCTGGGCTCAGGAAGAAAGCAGAGCAGCCGAGACTGAGAGAGGGGGCCCGGAAAGAGACAAGGTCTAGGCCTGGTTGCCCACAGCTGAGCTGGAGATGGTAAATTCTGGAGGGGAAGGCAGGGACCTTGGCAGAGATCTCCTGTCATCTTGCTTCGCCATGTGGCAGGACCCCAGAATAACCAGTAGCTGACTTTGGTGAGAAAGTTTCTCTGCCTATGCTTTGATTTGGATATTTCATGGCCTCAGAAATATAAGCTTTAACCCTAAATACAATTCCTATTATAAAATCCAACCCACTTCTGGTACTTTGCATTGGCAGCCCTTTGGCAAACTAAGACAATTGGTAAATGTAACAAATTATATTACTATTGCTTCTGATATTCGATGACTGTTATATTGCAAAGATAAACCCAACTTGATTCTGATGTTTATCCTTTCTATATATTGCTATTTTATCATAGTAGCGTTTAAAAAAGTAATTTAATTGAGATTTATTTACACGCCATTAGAATCCATCCAAAGTGAACAATCAGTGGCTTTCAGTGTAATCACAGAGTTGTGCATTCATCATCACATCACCAAGCTAGCTGGTGGCCTCTTGTTTGGTACCTTAACTTCAGAGCTTCTCCCAGGGCTCTTAAAAGTGATTTCAGTGCACACACTGTACTGCAATTATTTACTGAAATTCCCAAGACCATTTAGAGGGTAGGAACCATGTCGTATTCATCTTTGTACCAGTAACTACCAGCGTGTTTGAGAAGAGGCTCCGTGAATAGGTGAAGGTTCAGGGAAGAGAACTGAACCTGTTTAACTTGCGTCACAAAAGCACCAAAGGCTTTCACTGTGCTAAACTATGCCAGAGATACTCTGGATGTAGGTGTGCTGTCCTTTTTTCCCATTTTGAGAACATTATTTGTCCTACCATATATTTGAATCTGAGTGAGAACAAGTTCTGCTTGGTTTTATTTTTCTTTTCTTTAGCTGCCCAAGTATCTTGTACAGCACCTGTGGATTACAAGACACACAGGTAGCAGAGTAAAAAAATATTAATTCCTGTGATTTATTCAGATACGCAGATGAGCCCTCATACACTGGTAGGCAGGGGGAAAAATTACCAAAAGTCTAGTCTTGCTTCAAACTTCACTCGATCTTGTAATGTAAGCAGTATCTTCAGGTGATGTTCAGATGCTCTAGGATTAAAATGTCCAGGCACTCACTCATGTAGCTTCTATGCTCTTTTTCTCCCTTGGATGGCTTCCAGGTTTTAAAGATGAGAAAGTGGTTTTTATGACCTTGTGGCGCTTAGAGGAGAGACCACCCAGCCCCCTGTTTTCCATGATGGTGAGTGGGTTGGCATCTACTGGCCTCAGAGGTGACATTGCTCTCGGTCTTATCATGGAATTGCCCTATTGGTCTCCAATGCTGAAGTCTGCCAGCGCTGAACTCAAAGTCCATCCTTTGGCTTAGATGAGCTGGTGAACCTTGGCCTCTGAGTCTCACTACATCCTACCTCGATCCAGCTGGCCTAGAAATCCAATCCCTACCATGGGATCTCTTTACCCATCACGTGTCATGGCTCCATGCCCTAGAGAACTGAGAGTAGATGAGGAAAGTTAAGTTCAGCCCCCCCCCCCCCCCAGCCCTGTGCTGTGCTCTATGACTGCCCCACCTGGGTGCAGGGCTGCTTCCTCCCCATGTCTGAAAGGCAAGACATGCCTCTGCACCAACCTAAGTGAAATCCTTGCATATCTAACATTTTGAGTTGTAGCCCAGAGATGTGAAAACCAATACACATACCTGATTACTCCTGTTATTCTTTTGCTTTTTCTCTTCATTTTTTCACAATCTACTGAAGCCAAAAAGAGGACAACTTTTCCCACTCTTCTTCCTTTCCGGAACTTACCTGAGTTGAACTCTAGGATTTGACAGTCAAGTGAGCCCTAGCTATGCTGAAAGGGGAGATCAAAGAACTTAGATTATCATTTCCCCCACAATAATCTGTGGTGAAAGGCTAGTGTCTTTGTGCAGAGTCCTATTTTTGAATTTCAAAATACCAGTATTTATTTGATATTTGATAAAAAGTACAAAATATACTAATCTCCCCATCTCATCCCTGTCCACGTTTGGGCAAGTCAGGATGAAAAATTTGTGCTCAAAACAAGCAAAAGAGAAAAAGTATGTTAATGATTTTCAAAATGTTATTATCTTTTTTTAGAGCTTGAAATTTTTCTTCTTTAATGAATTGTCTTGGGGGAGCAATTATTAGTTCTTAAAAATTGTCCAAAACACTTAGGTACATAGAAGATATTGGAAACAAGGCAACAGAACCTTTAATATCATTTCATTAATATACTATATCCTTCTGGGGAGACTTTAAAATCCATTCTGGATTTTTTTTTTAGCTTTTTATTTTTTATATAATTATAGACTCACATAAAGTTACAAAAATAGTACAGAGAGTCCTGTGTACCCTTCCACCACCTTTCCCCAATGGTAACATCTTATAAGAAATTGATATTGGTACAATACTGTTAACTAGACTGCAGGTCTCCTTTAGATTTCACTAGTTTTTACGTTCACTCATAAAATACTCCATTTTTATACTTACACACTCTCACTTCGTCTCCACAACCCTGAGATGCCCCACGGGAGGTTGAGAGAATTTAGAGTGCTGACACCATCCAATGTCCCGTCTCTCTCTGCTCAGAATATAGAATGATTGACAGAAGAAGCCAACTGTGTTTGAGAATATCCCCTGTCCTGAACTCTTTTTCTTCTGGTCCCTAAAATATTGCCATCAAAGAAGATTTGGTATATTCATTCCAATCCTTAGTGCCTTGTTTTAAATTGCAGTATCCCTCAGAGATGAACTCATTCCATTCTTACTGTTTATTAAGACTTTTTTCCTGGGATCTGGAGAGATAATAGTTGCCTGAACTGAGGCTTGAGGATAAGGTACAGATAATGGGGGAAGAAGCAAAAGGGTAACGTGGGGGCTCTCCAGGGCAAACACCCTCCCTCCTTCACAGGTTTGCCTTGGGGCAGCTGTATTCATTAGGGATGTTTGGGATAACCATGGAAAGTGGCCATCTCAGAGGTGGATTTGAGAAACAATACTAAAGAGCTAATGAGAAGGTAAAAAATAAAAAAGTAAAATTGTGACTGTCTTTATTTTAAAATAAGAGTAACCTGATATATAAGCATGGATTTTGAAGTCCCCCAAACAGTAGGGATGAAAGTAGAGGCATAAAACTACCATGTGCTTCAAAAAGCAGTTAGGGGAGTCACCACACCCCAGTGTAAGGCTGGAAACCAGTCGCCTGGAGGTTTCTGCAGTGCCAATGAGGAGAGGAAGATTTTCCATGTAAATTCAATCACCAAGTACAGTCAGAGTGACTGAACGCATGTCTGGAGTTTAGGCTTATTTGATGGAAACTTTGTAGGCTGGGTTTTCCTCTTCTCCCACTCTGACTTTACAAGCCTGGGCCCACATAATTGGAAACAGTAACTCGGCAGTTACTACATGGTTGCCAAGTGATGGTGTAAATAGTTGGAAAAGAGCTTGAATTTGGATTCATGACAGCTATCAAGGTAAGCCTTCTTATTCTCATGTTATAGGCAGTTTTATATGCTACTAGGACACACGGCTATTGAAGGGAAATAGACATTTGCTATGTATTTCCAATTAAAATTCATTTCAATCAGGCAAATGTGTATATAAAAATTTTGAAAAAAATGCTTTGGTCTTTAAAAAAAGTTTTCTTAAGAGATGCTTGCATTGGAAGGCTCCATGTGTTCTCAGAAACCAACGCAATCAATGTGCTTTTGCAGAGGCCAGACAGGAGAGGCTCCTGTGTAGAGGGAGCTTGTATCAAAGAACCCCAGGCCCATCCCCAGGGTCTCCCAGGCTGACTGACTCTTTCTTGGAAACCAAAGCTTGGAGAAATGGTGGTGGGGGGGGGGGGAGAGGCTGAGAGCAAAACTGAGAGAGCCCTTGTCGCTTTCATATGGTATACTTATTGATATGTGTTTATAAATATTTATCCATCCAGTAGAAATAATATTCCCTTAGTTGCAAATTTTCATACATACCACCACCTGTTTTGCTAGGTGAATATTTTGATAACTGCTTGAGATAGAGGGTATCTCAAGGGTCAGACTGAATTAACACTGATTAGTTGCTGATCTGTTTTTTTGTTTTTAGTTTTGAATCATTTTGTTCTTGTCTCAGTAGTTGTTGTTTATGGAGGGTATAGTTGGTTACCTGCCTGGCTTTCATTTTGGTAGCTGAGGAATTCAAGCCCAAAGCAAGATTTGAATGAATTAGGGCAATAGGGAGGCAGAAAAGAGAAGGGAGTTTGGTGAATCCTAACTTGTGTTAAATTTTGCTCGATGGTGGGTGATTTAATTTCTCTTCCCTATTTCCCCTAGAAATCTTCAGTAAAATTGGTATTGTATTACTCACCAACTCATTGTAGTATTGGGGGTGTGGTAAAACACTGAGTTTGGCTTCAGAGTGGGCACTGAGTGAGAACAGAGCTACCATAAAATTTCAGGAACATCTGGGCCACTTGGACTTTCCAGCAGCAATCCACTTCTTCCTAATTGAAAATGTTGCTGTGATGAACAGGTTATCTGTGGCTAATGCTTTTCTTCCAAATTCAGGATATTAAGCAAAAAGACAGCTACTATCCTAGGTAAATATGTATTTTCTTTCATATGTGCCTTATAATTATGTCTGCATTTCACTAACAAAAATGTAAACACATGTTTAACTCCTATCTAGTGGAGAAACAGGACATTTTACAAATGTGTATTTTGGACTACTCAATTATCAGGAAAATTTCAGGTGTAAAGAGAGGTGAAATAACCAGATATTTGCACTGAATTAAAAATGTTATCTTAAAAATTTAAAATCACTTATTAAAAAGCTATAAATAATTTACTGTAAATAGAAAAATACTGATAGGCAAAAGAAAGACATTCTTATGATACCATCAAGCAGAGTGACCCACTGCTGACTTCAGGCTGCACCTCCTTCTAGTCCTGTTGTATAGGGTCATAACTGTATACTAATTATTGTCTACATCCAATATCCAAGTGCTGTGCTAAGTGCTCTGTGTACATAATTTCATTTAATTCTCTCTTTCGACCATTAGGTAAATACTAGTTTACATATGCAGATAAACATGGCTCAGGAGTTAGTTGATCCCAAGACTGGTGCTGTTTATTTATGGCCTATGGAATTTGACTCTTACATTGCTGGGCTGACCTGGCTAAGATAAGGAATTCCACAAGAAGGTTTCAGGGATATAAAGAAAACCCAGACCTAAGCCAAACCTCCTGGTTGATTGAGGAAAGAATCCAGGAGTATCCACCATCCTCTGTTGATTGGAATGTAATTGAATGTATCCTCATACCTGGCCCACTTTCAAATATGGACAGTGTCAGGATCACCAAGGAAGAGAGAAGCAGTCTCAAATAAAATACACAACCAGGCTGGTCACACCCTTCAGAATAAGACATACTGAAACCATTTCATCTGCAATCTTAGATTTCTGCCTCACTTCTGAGCTTGCTTTGTTTCCAATTTGCTCTCAGACTATATTCCAGTCCTGCTCACATTTGGAATAGACCGTTTTTCACTTATTCTGCCCCTCAAATATCTGAACTACTTTCCTTTACTGGGAGTCTCCCTCACCCTTAACTCACCTCCCACTCTAGAAAAGAAATAGGTACTTGGTTTCCTAGCATCTCCTGCATGTAGGGCACAAGGGCACCTGACCTGCTCCACCAATCAGACACCCTGATGCCAGATGACCAGAAGTTAGGGATCTGGAGAAGCACAGACTGCCCAGAGTCTATTTTAGCAAAGAAGAGCAATTCTTGCTAGATCCAGGGTATAGGACCCAAGGTCAGAGGCATTGGTGGTAAAAATGGTGGGACCTAGTTCCAGGTAGTGGTGCTGTCTTTACCAGAAGAGTCTGAGCATGATTTAGAGCATGGATTTGAGCTGCTTACACTTTAAACCTGGGTCTCTAGTCCTCCCAGAGATTCTCCGTATAAAGCCCTTTTGTAAATTACTTTATGTCTTAAATCAATGAGAGTCGTAAGGAACAATCACAATTCTTGTTCATGAACATACCGTGTCCTTTTTGTTCCTGGGGCCAAGCATCAAGCCCTGGGTTCCAGCTCTCTTCATGAGTAGTGGAGTTATTCGTTTTCATGACAATCTTCTAGTTTGAAATTGGCTAATAATTTACCATCCCATCCTTAGGTACCATGGCTTACCCCTCAACTAACCAATTGAGTTTCTAGTCATAGAAGAGACAGTATATATATATATTAAGCCAGTAGCCAGACTATTCCTAATTTAACCTCAAGATTATTGCCTATAATTTTCTTCCTAGTGTCTAGGGCTTTGCTTTCCACCATCAAATGTACATAATCTCTGGAACTGCTAATGTAGGATCCTTGTTGCTCAAGTGTATTTGTATTTAATACATGACAATCAACTGAAGAAACATATTTAGAGAAAAAATATCATCATTGTTAACTAATCAAAGAAGTTTAAAATACAGCAAAAATTTAAATACCATTTAAACCAACAGTTTATGCTTATTCACACTCAATAATGGCAAGTTTGTGAAATTTAGTATACTTCCTCAATGCTGGAGGTGCAGTAAATTGGGACATTATTTTTATACAGCAATAGAGTACAATTTGCAAATTTGTTTATGGCCTTTTACATGATAATTCCCCTCTTAAGAGAAGAATTCAACAATGTTAAGAATATCTGCACTAAGATTTTCATTATAATTTTCTATAAGTGGAAAATACCTGCAGGTCCTAACACAGAAGAATGATAACAAATACAGAATGGGATATTATGTGATCATTCAAATGACAGGGGTATAAAACCTATAGAAAGGTGAAAATTATTTGATGTTCAATTAGAGAAAAGAGCAGAATATATGTACAAACTACGAGCTTTCTACCAACTCTGTATTCTCTTCTTCCTGGACACACACTGGTGCTACATTTCCCAGTTTCCCCTTGTAGTTAGGTGTGGCCATGTGACCAAGGTCTAGCCAAACACATGTGAGCAGAAAGGATGTGTATTTCATGGGTGTATAGTCATGCTTTTCCCCTTCCAATTGATTGGGTGGAGAGGAACTCAATGAATTTGTAAGCCATGTTGCAGATGGCAGAGCCTTGGCCATGAATGACAACATGGAGGAGAGCCACTTCACACATCTGTTCACTGACCACCACCACCCACTCTTGTTATGCAAGCAAGAGATAACCTCCTATTGTGTTTGAAGCTTTATGTATATTTGTGGTATGTTTGTTAAAGCAGTTAGCATTACCCTAATTACTACAACTAGTGACTGTAGTTATGGTTAAAAAATGAATGTAGACGATAGCATGATGAAGTGAAAATATATTTTTTTACAAAAAGTACAGAATGTAACACTTCACAGCTTCACCAAGCTATGTACTATTTCAACATGTTTAAATTTCTTAACAGATATACTGTATATTTTGGAAATATGAGGGTTTTTTTCCAAATAAAATTGATAAAAGGCAAAATTTATGAAATATGAGTCACCTGCTAGATTTCTTGATTCCAAGAAATCAGTATTGCTGGATTTCCTTACACAGGGTGATTCATTCTTCCAGGATGTTTAAGCAAATGTGGAAGACGGGTGATAGAGAAGAGAAACTAGGGAAAAGAACAAGAATTAGAGTAGAGTGTGTCTTATTTACATGCAAGTCTTTCTCACCTGAATGCATGTTACTGCTATTTTCACCCTTTTTTTTAAACTACTTGATTTTTTGTTTTTTTAATCTTCTATTCCATGATCTATTAACTCACCTGAGACATAAAGTACCTTGGTACCAGCAGAAGCATTGAGAGTTGAGTCTTTTTAAGTAGCTGATTTTTTTCACTTGCCTGAATGTTTATCTTTTAAGGGGCAATATTTAAAACCATGTGTATTTGTTCCTTGGGGCTGCCAGAACAAATATCACAAACTTGGTGGCTAAAAACAACAGAAATGTCTTGTCTTACAATTCTGGAGGCCAGAAGTGTGAATTCAAGGTTTCGGCAGGACCGTACTCCATCTGAAACCTGCAGGGGAGGATCTTTCCTTGCCTCTTCTAGCTTCTGGTGTTTACTAGCCAGCCTTCCCTTGCAATCCTGGAAGATGTATCCCTCCACTCTCTGCCTCCTCCATCCGCACGTGCCCTACTCCCTGCGTCTGCCTGTGTCTGTGTCCAGATCTCTCCTTCTTACAGGACACCAGTCACATTGGCCTCATCTAACTAATAGGCATCTTTAAAGATCCTATTTCCAAATAAAGTCACATTCACAGGACCACGGGTTTAGAACTTGAACATATCTTTGTGTGGAACACAATTCAGCCATAATACCATGTAACCATATTGGAAGGCAGCCTAATAAAATGTACTACAGAGTTTCCTGTCCTTTTACAAAGGCTATTCTAAGCACAATCAAAAATTTTCCTAAAGACCTGGCTTACTTTCATGAACGTTAGAAAACTCTGCTCTCTAATCAGTCTCCTACATTTTTTAAAAAAAATATTTTGTGCTTCCTTGTTCTTGTGTTTCCTCCAACCCCCTCCCCGCCTCCCCTGTTCTCTCCTGGTTTCAGGTTGTTGGATGTCATTTCTCTCTCATTGTTGTTGTGTGACTGCTTATACCAGCCCTGCCTATCACTTTTCTCATCTGTGTTACGTACATTGACTTGGAAACCAGGTAACCAAATTAATTAATTCCATGAAAACTAACTATAAATAGACTTTATACCTGAGTCTAAGAATGCATATCCTTATATGTAATTCCTATGAGCTCTATAATATAATGAGTCATTTTAAGCTGCCTTCTTAGATGCTAGTATTTATTTATACAACTATTTATTCAATGAATGATTATTTATTGAGTCTTTCCTAGTGTCGGTCTTGGTGTCAGAGGAATTGGTAATGGTGCATCCCTCAGAGAGCTTACAGTCTTAGAAAGGTAGAGAGTCCCATAAGAAACTCTTACAGTAAAATACTATAGGTACATAGGGTGCTGTTGAGGCTCAAAAGAGGAAGTGATTTAGTTGACCTGGAAGTTCTTTACAGAGATTGTGGTTCTTGAGCACACGGTAGGGAAGTGGGGCATTCTGCTTGGGGCATGGAGCACAGGGCATAAGCTAAGACTAAAAAGGAACACATGGTTAGAGGGCTTAACTATTTATTCATTCATTTGTTCATTCATTCATTTGTTCTATAAATCCTGCATCAGTTATGTGTCAGTAACAGTTTTAACTGTGGGAGTACAGCAGTGAACAAGCAAAATCCTTGTTCTCATAGTCTTACATTCTAATGAAAAGATAGATAATAGATTAACATGCAAATAAACAAGATTCTTTCACATTGTGTAAAGTATGAGGAAAAAAAGATAAAAGAATGAAATGAAGAAGTAGTAGAGGCTACCATAGCTAGAATGGTCTGAGGTTTCTCTGAAGAAGTGGCATCAAACTGAAACATGAAAAATGAGAGCCAGGCAGCCAGACAAAGATCTTGGAGAGCGTAGTCCAGGTATATGGGGCTGTGAGTTCCAAAGGAGAAAGAGCCTCGTGCATTCCAGGAACAAGAAGTAGGCTGGCATGACTGAACCACAGTGAATAAGGAAAGAGTTAGGGGAAAAGATGGAGAGGTGGAGAGTGGCCAGGTTACAGAGGGTTTTGTGTGCCATGTCAATGGGCTTGGGCTTGATCTTGTGGTCAGTTAGGAACCATTGAGGCTATTAGCGAGAGGAGTAATACGATCAGACTTTTTGCTCACTTTGATGCAATATTGAAGGTGCATTAGTAAGATTGCCAGATAAATTAACAGATAAATTAGGTTGCCAATGTAATTTGTGAAACAACTACACTAAGAGTTACTTGTTATTTATCTGAAATTCAAAATTAAGTGGACATCCTGTATTTTTATTTGCTAAATTTGGCACCTCTAGTAGGAGAGCACAAGAGCAGAGGTGAGGGGGCTATTGAAATTGCTCACCCAAAAGATGACAGAAGCCTGAAAAGGATAG
>PVKH010001973.1:0-14262 GCA_004027955.1 Chaetophractus vellerosus
CGGCTGTATAGCCCAGTTGGTAGGGCACTGGTTTACCACATGGGAGGCCCCAGGTTCGGTCCCCGGGCCTCTTCTAACGGGCGGACCACCTCAAGAAAGCAAGCCAACGTGGGCGGGGCACGCTGCCGCAGGCAAAGCCAAGCCCCCGTGGGTGGGCAAAAAGGCAAGCCCCTGCGAGCAAGGGCAAGGCCCCACCAGCAGGCGGGCCACCGCGCTGGGGAGCTGACTTGGCAGGTCACCCCAGCAGGGGGAGACAAGCAGACACAGAAGAATGCAGAGAAAAATGAACACAGCAAGAACAAGCAAAAAGGGGGGGGGAGGATGTATAAAAAAAAAATAGATATATCTGGGAAGCAGATGTGGCTCAAGTGATTGGGCTCCCGTCTACCACACAGGAGGTCCTAGGTTTGTTTTCCAAGGTCCCCTGGTGAAAGCGAGGCGGCCTGTGTGGAGAGCTGGCCCGTGCAGAGAGCTAGCACAACAAAGAGAGACAAGAAGCGAGACAATGAGACACATGACAAACCAGGGAGCTGAGGTGGCTCAAGCAATTGAGTGCCTCTCTCCCACATCAGAGGTCCTAGGATCGGTTCCCAGAGCCTCCTAAAGAGAAGATGAGAAAAGAAGACAAGCAGACAGAGAGAGCACACAGCGAATGGACACAGAGAACAAGACAGCAAGCCCAAAAACAAGAAGGGGGGGAGGCACGGAAATAAATAAATCTTTAAAAAAAAATAGCTGTATTTTCAAAATCTGTCAATTACTTACAATTAAAATAAATCCTACCAATTTGGTTCTGGCAATAGATAAAAATATTAATGGCAACATATGCTGTACTAATGAAAGTCCCTACTTTAGACTACTAATACAGCCTAAAAATTTTTTTCCAACTTTTCCTTTAATTAAAGCCCTTTAAAATTACAATCTTGGTGCTGTTTTTCTGCCTATGAAAGTAATAAGAACTGTGATAGGTCCAAATTTTTTCTATAAGACAGGCTTTCTAAAAGAAAATGGAACCATGCTATATACAGGATAGCCTTTTGTCCTTTTTTCTCTTCATATTGCCTTGTAAGCATTTTTCTCTGTTGCTATTCTTCAGAAACTTGATTTTTTATGGCAGTATTAAAATACTTTCATATGGACATACCACACAGTTTTGAACCATTTTTAAAATTCTAGACATCGTTGTTGTCAATTTGCCTTTTATAAATTTTTAACATATAAGAAGTTTAAATTTTTGTTTGCAACCAAACCCAATTTCTTTTGATTCTTCTTCCACTGTTTTTATGCTTAGATAATTGTTTCGCTTGTATTTCCTCCAAAGTATTTTTTGGTTGTGGCAGTTTGAGATTATTTATGAATCCCCAAAAGAGAAATATATTATGTTTGTAAACTAAACTATTCTGGGTGCGATACCCTTTGATTGTATTAAATTCAAAAGTTTTAAGTTTACTTGATAAAATCAGTTTAGGGCTTTTGAAAGATTCAACCACGTCAGTAGGGCCTGACTCAGGTTGAGTCCTCCACCCCAGTGGGCTGATATAAACAGGCACTCACTCAAGACACACAAGGAGAGCTCTGTCATGTTTGATCCTGGGGCCCTAGGGAGAAATGAGCCATTTGCCTGATAGTTTGCAGCTTAAGAGAACGGAACAGCTGAGCAGCTGAGAAGGCCTGGAAAGCAATGAGCCCTATGCCAGAGACTGATAAAAGAAGCCCTGAGAGACCAGGCAGAGATCAGTGACCATCTTGCTTCAACATGTGGCAAGTGACTTTGGTGAGAAGACAACCTTGAGTTGGACTCTTTAGGGCTTTGTAACTGTAAGCTTTTACCCCAAATAAATACCCTTTTAAAAAGCCAACAGATTTCTGGTACTTTGCATCAGCACCCCTTTGGCAGACTAATACAATGACTAACATTTTTTTATTGAATTTAATGTATCTGTAACTTCTGCTGGTGTACAGTGTAAGATGAGTGCTTAATTTATCCTTACTAATCTGTGGTCCCAATCTTTATCACATTCTAAATTCTTTTGTTTCAGAACTTTCTGGTCTATACCATTGATCAGTCTATCAATTCTTACACCATTATCACACCATTTTGATTACTCTAGGTTACAGGATGTTTTAATATATAGAAAGTCAAGTTTCACCAATCTTTTTTATAATCTTCTCTTATTAATATCCACAGATTCTCTAGTGATACCCGCTCTTACATTCTTTTTTTTAAATGATTTATTTTATTTATTTACTTCTCTCCACCCCCTCGATGTTTTGAACTTGCTGTGTCTGTCTTCCTTGTTTCTTTAGGAGGCACCGGGAGCCAAACCTGGGACCTCTGATGTGGGAAGGAGGTGCCTAAACACTTGAGCCACCTCCACTCCCTGCTTTGTTGTGTATCTCATTATGCTTTTCCTCCCGTGTCTCTTGTTGTGTCATCTTGTTGCATCAGCTTGTAGCACCTGCCCATCACATTGGCTATCTTCTTTAGACGAGATCGGGCGCGTTCAGGGTGGTATGGCCGTAGACGGCTATCTTCTTTAGGAGGCACTGGGAACATCTGCTCCATGCTTTGTTGTGTCTCATTGTTTTTCTTCTAGTGTCTCTTGTTGCGTCATCTTGTTGTGTCAGTTTGCCATGCCTGCCTATCATGCCAGTTCACTGTCTTCTTTAGGAGGCACTGGTAACAGAACCAGGGACCTCCCATATGGTAGGCAGGAGCTCAATCCCTTGAGCCACATTCACTTCCCTCTTACATTCCTAATAGTGGTAAATTGCATTCTCTCTTTATCAGTCTAGCTAGGGGTTTATCAATTTTGTTAATTTTTTCAAAGAACCAACTTCAGCTTTGTTAATTTTCTGTATTATCTCATAATTTCTGATCTTATATTTCTTATATGCTTCATTCTACTTACTTTGAACTTACTTTGCTCCTCTTAGTCTAGCTTCTCAAGATGGAACCTAAGACCAATGATTTTAGACCTTTCTTCTTATTAATGTGATTATTTAAATTAAATTACTAAATTATTTAAAGGTATGGCTTTGCTCTGGCTTTGTGTGCCATCCCATAATGTTTGATATGCTGAATTTTTATAATCATTCGATTCAAAATATTTTCTAATTTTTCTTGTGATTTCTTCTTTGACCCATGGTCTAAGTCTTTATAGGGTTTTCCTAAATAGCCTATTGTTATAGATTTTTAATTTAATTCCATTGTTGTCCGAAAACATATTCTGTATGATTTCAATTCTTTTAAGTTTATTAAGATTCGCTTTATGGCTTACCTTGGTGAATGTACTATGGGCACTTGAAAAGAATGTACATGCTGCAGTTATTGGATGTGGTGTTCTATAGATACCTATTAGGTCAAGGGGTTGATGGTGGTGTTCAGATCTTACAGATCTTTATTGATTTTTCTTTGTCTAATTCTATCAACTGCTGAGAAAGGGTATTAAAAATCTCCAAATATGTTTGTGTTTTTGTCTGTTTCTCCATTTAATTCTGTCAATTTTTGTTCCATATATTTTGAAATTGTTATTAGGTGCTCAAGTATTTATGATAGCTGTATCTTCCTGATGAACTGGCCCTTTTAACATTATGAAATCTATCTCTTTATTTCTAGTAATATTCTTGGTCTTGAAGACTATGTAGAATGATACTCATATAGCCACTGTGGCCTTTTTATAAAGCTTATAGTTTTCATGGAATATCATTTCCATCCATGTACTTTCAACTTGTCTTTACATTTCAAGTGTATCTCTTATGGATAGCTTATAGTCATGTCTTGCTTTTTTTATCCATTCTGACAATCCCTGCCTTTTAATAAAGTTAAGTTTAGTTCATTTTACTATTTCTTGTCTGTTTGCTGCTCCCTTTTTGTTTTGGTACTCTATTACTTTTCTACCTTCTGTTTGATTAAGTATTTTTTTAGAATTCCATTTTAATTTATTACCAATTTTCTTTCTGAAAATTTTCTTGATTATTCCTGACCAGTTTTTCCCCAGGAAAACCTAGTAATTATGTTGTCGACCTCCTCTCCCAACCTCACACCACAAAAACAAGACAAAACAAAAAATTAAAAACAATCTTGCCAGAATTGGATTAAATCTATACATTATTTTAAGAAAAAATACATCTTCATAAAATTTTCTTGTATATAGGTACTTCATATATATTCAAGTCATTTTTTTTTTTTTGAGGTACTGGGGGCAAGGCATTGAACCCAGGGCTTTGTATGTGGGAAGCTGGCGTTCAACTACTGAGCCACATTGGCTTCCCTGAGTTGGTTTTTTCATTTGTTTTGCTTGTTGTTTGTTTTTTAAAGATTTATGGACCTCTGATGTGAGAGAGAGGCAGTCTGCCACCTGCGCCACTGCAGTTCCTGGTTTCCAGCGCTTCTCACTTGGCTCTCTCCCGTGTCTCTTGCTGCGTCATCATCTGGCTGCATGGCTTGTCGGGGCCTGGCTCACCAGGCACAAGCACGCGGGCCAGTGGCTCACCAGCACACCTTACATTTTTATTTTACCAGGTCCCAGGGAGCGAACCTGGGTCCCTCCACATGGCAGATGGACGCCCCAACCACTTGAGCTATATCTGCCCCCTTGTTGTTTTTCGTTTTGTTTTGTTTTTTCCAGGAGGCACTGGGAACCGAACCCAGGACCTCCCATGTGGGAAGCAGGGGCTCAACTGCTTGAGCCACATCTGCTCCCTCAAATCATTTTAAAAGTAAAGTTTTTATGGTTTTCTTTATCCAAAATGTACCTGTTCCTTGTTAAGGTAACATACACATATTTTGCATTTATGTTACTATTGTAAATAAGAATTAAGCAACTATAATAGAGAACTGTTTTTTCATGCCCAGCACACCCTTTCTAGAAATTGCCTGTTTTACAAGTAAGCATTAAATAAAAAATGAGACAAAAGCTGAAGACATTAAATACTATAAAATGTATAGTACTATATCAAATCCATCAATAAATTTCAAATTACAATCACTTAATATGATGTGGGGGTACAGGAATAAAATATTCTAATCCACATAAAACTGGCTAAATTTGTCTAATTTAAATGAGCAATACAGTATAAAATAATGGTTGATACAGAATATTATGAAGTGATTGGTACTTTTCTAAGTCTTTAAGTATAGAAATGCATTTATATTCACAAATCCTATAGTAATAACTATTATTATATCCATTTTACAGATAAGGAACCTGAAGCACAAAGAGTTACTTACCCAAAATCCAAAATCCTGTACACAGCCAAGTTGTCTGCCTTCAGAATCTAGCCTTAACCACTACACATACTGTCTTTACTGAGAAAATAAAGCATGTCTTAAGGTTTTAATTGGTAAATGTATAAATAAGTACTTACCATAATTTCTACTAAGAACAGTAGACACCATCATTAGAAGGAAGTTCTTAAGATCTTTTAAAATTAACTGATAATAATGTTGCTATGTAAAAATATGCAGTTGAAAAGACCAACTTATAACCTGGAGCATTTTCCACATTGAGAATATGTGAAATTGGTTTAGCAGTTAGATATATCAATATAAAGCCAAATTCATTTTTAAACTGCCTCTAACTGGAATTTAAATCATCCCCACCCCAAAATTCTATTCATATGAATAGATGTCAGTTTGGGGGACCTGAAGTTGAAAACAAAAAGATAATGGGGAACTTTGCTATAGTATCCATACTCAGAAATTTTTAATATTGCTTTTGTTTTATATTCTGTTTCATGATAGTTTGGTACTAAAGAACTAAAATTACTTCTGGTTCCAATGTGTAATTTTTAGAAATAAAACTTTAGCTTATTTTATTACCTGATCTGATGGGATTTCTGAATCAAATATAGAAGGATCAAATAAGTTCAATCCAGGTGATCTAGAAGTATAATTCATAAGAAAAGAAAACCCAGGGGATTCCTTTTGTGCTTGACCTTCAGGTATTGTATTTCTATTTCTGTTATGGAGAAATAAAAATAATCAAAATTACAAAAATATATTATTAAATATTGGAGGCTGGTGAGCACCATAAACAATGTCATAGAGATGAGAATTACCATAGTGGGGAAAGGCAGAAATTAGTTATTGAATGGACAAACACATGGAAAGATGACTGTTTAAAGTGAAAAATGTTAAATAATACAGAACCATCAATTCTGGGATAATAACAGTGGATACCTATTGAGAATGTACTATTGGGCTCTATTCTACCTATTTTCATAGGCATTAACTTACTTTTTCCTCACAATAACCCCATAAAATAGACACTAGTATAGTCAACTTCCATTTTTCACAAGAGTATTTTAATTCATAGAAAAGTTAAATAATTTGCTTAAAGGCATATAACCAATAAGTGTCAGAGTTGGGATTTGAATGCAGCAAATCATATCCAAACGCCAAGCTCTTGACCTCAATACTATCCTATCTCCCAGATCTTGCAAATCAGTCCAAGGGTTTTGTTTTGATGAGAAGTCAGCCATTACAGATTGTTGCATAAGAGAATTAAACTATAAAAGTAATGATTTTAGAAAAATAATTAGACAAGGCAGCATAAAACACAGTAGTTAAAAGCATGGATTCTGAAGCCAGGCTGCCTGGGTTTGAATCTCAACTCTATCGTTGTCTAGCTGTGTCACCCGTGCTATTTCCTCATCTATAAAATAAGGATAATAATATACCTATGCCTCATAAGGTGGTTGTGATTATCAAATGAGTAGTAGTTACACATGCTTAGCACAGTGACTCACATAATTAGTGCTATATAACTGCTTGTTAAATAAAACAGAAGTCTCCAAATACTGCCATAACTAGCTATCTGACCATGACTGAGTCACTTAACTTTTATAAACCATAGGTTTCTCATCCATAAGACATGGAGGTTTTAGCATATGATCACCACATTCTTTTTTAGTTCTCTTATATGATGATGAGTTCCACTTTGAATATGCTGTGATTCGGTAAATAACATGACCTTTAAATATAAAGCTCTTAAAATATATAAGTAGAACACAGGTGAGAGATCCATGATGAAATGAACTGTTTGACCTATGTTTAGAGGAAAATCAGGGTTTAATGTTAAAGAAGAGGTTGCACTAAACAAAAAGATTAAATGCAGAACTATTTTCTTGGCTGCAGACTGCAAATCTGCAGTTTCCAAAGTTAGTTAACCTTGATAGAGATATTTATGTCTAAAAAGGTTACTTAACAGAATGACAATTCTTGCTTCAGGTATTACAACATATGGAAAAATGACTGCTGGAACATTAATTATTCAATGATAAGTCCACACTCTATTATATGTGAAACTAGCTTTTCAGCTTCACATTTGAAATTATCCCACAATTTTTCTGTCCTTTGAAAAATCTTAAATCAATCTACTATTGCCCTGGATCTATTCCATCTTCAGTTAAATGCTACAGGAAAAACAGGGAGGAGGGTCTGAGAAATAAGAGTGGTAGAACGTAATAATTGTTGAAGCAGGATGATAAGTAAACAGATGTTCATTATACTAATTTCTCTCCTTTGTTAAGTCTGCAGTTTTACATGATAAAAAGCTTTTTAAAGTTACAGGTACTCCAGCGTTTTACTAATTATATCAATTAGTTATATAACTCCATATGTAGATACATTAATGATAATTATGAATTAAAATCCTACATTTCAAATGAGGGGGTTTTAGAAAACTGTAATTTCTCCAAAGATTCAGTTGTTTTCACAACTTCAGGAGTTCTTAAAAACATAGGAATTTCACGAGTTTCTGGAAAATTTTCAGCCCTTTCTTCAGCTTCTTCATTATTTTCTTTTGGCTTCTCAAAATGTTCCGTAAATACAGCCTGCAATTTTGAAGTAACAGACAACTAAAAAAGTGAATGTTAATCCATTTTCAAAAATCACATACATAAAAATGAGTGAAATTGAAATTACTATATTAATCCATGATCTTATCATTTCAGACAAAATAAGTAAAATAAGAATAACTGGTGAAGTGATACGAAAATAAACTATGTCCAAAAAATGGAAAAGTGTTTTTATCTAATTTTTCTTTTTTTCCCAGCTCCAGCTCCCCCATTCCTACCTGGAAAAAATATATGATTATCAGAACATAATTAAAACCGAGGGAAAAAAATTACTAAAAATGATTTTTCTTTTAAATTTTCTGCCTTACACTCTGGATAAAGAATTGTATAGGCTAATTTCTTGAAAGGGAAAAGCAATTTACCTTGAAGCAATCTTGATTTCATTCTGTGTATATTCTTTGTACTTTTTTTTTTTTTTGCCCTTAATAATCTGTTATACTACTTTCTCTGCGAAGACAAAGGACCTGAATACTAATTTTCCTTTGCCTCATTTTGTAGGCTAGGAATGTGATTTCTCAAATATGTTTGTTACACCAAATCCCATTACAGAAACAATTTGTTCTCCCAACCCATTGCCAAAATGATGAAATTGTGCTTTTCCCTGTACTTCTTTATAGCAGAATACTATTGTGTTGTTTCTCTTGTTTAAACCCTAAATAGCTAAGGTAATACAGCTCATAATTTTAATTTCTGTTGATTCCACTACTTGACATTGTGTCTACATCTATCATCAAAGCTTTCCAATATTATAAAATAATTTTGTGGAAACCACTGATCTTGAATTGCCAGCGCAATTCATTCAATATCACCAAATTTTTTTCTTTTCTTCAGTCATGATTTAGTAGTGGTCTTAATAATATATGGTACCTTATTAAATAATAACTCTATTGTATATTTTCATATAAACTTTTTATGGCTTCACTTTTGCTATAAAAAACTGCTATAAGGGATAGAAGCTGTTAACAGCCTAGCAAACTGATTAATGCTTAATGACTTCCAGATCGCACATACTTTTAATTAGACTAAGTCTGAATTAAAATAGAAGCAGAATATTTTTAATTGGAGCATTTTGCTTAGAGATTAGAAATCAAACATTTGACTTACCTTCGACTCTCTTAATTGTCTTACTGTCCCTTTATCTCCACTCTCAGCATCTGTTTGTTATATAAAAATAAACTATTTTTTCCATTTGCAACTTTACTGTAAAATAAAACCTATTAGTTGAGCCAATAATTGACTTTTGTTGACTTTCAAAAATGAAAATTTAATATGGTTCAACCCAAAACATACATAAAGAATATATGAACAGTTTAACAAACAATTATAAAGAGAACATCTATGTAACCACTACCAAGATAAAGAAATGGAGCATTACGAACACCCCCAAACGCCTCCATACTCCCATTCCTCCTTCTCAGGAGTAACCACTATTGTGAAAATCATTTCCTTGATTTTATAGTTTTATCACATATGTAAGCATCCCTAAATAATATAGTTTATTTTCCCTGTTTTAAATGTTATATGATGGGGGCCGGCTCGATAGCCCAGTGGATAGGGCGCCGGCATACCACATGGGAGGCCCCGGGTTCGGTTCCCAGGGACCTCTCCTAGCGGGCAGACTGCCTTGAGAATGGCAAGCCGCCATGGGCGGGCAGAGCCACTGTGGGCAGGGCAAAAAGCTGCCACGGACAGGGCAAAAGCCGCCACAGGCAGGGCAGGTCGCCCGCGAATGGAGCGCAGCCAGCCACCCGCGAACTGAAAGCCGGCCGTGAATGGAAGCAGAAGCCGCCCACAAGCAGGGAAAGCCGTGCCTGCGCAGTGACCAGTCTCGGCGCGTCGCCGCAGCGGGGGGGAAGGGGAGATATGTAATAAAATAAATAAATCTTTAAAAATTAAATAAATAAATGTTATATGATGAATAATAAATACATGTTCTTATGTCTTCCTTTTTTTGTCTAGCATATGTTTGTGAGGTTTATCTATATTGCTGCATGTAGCACATGCCAAACAATTTTCCAAAGTGGTTACACCAATTTTGGTTGTGGCAACTAGCCATCCTGAACTACCTCAGCAAATCCATTCGATCCCACCAGAAAATAATTAGCTGTGCTTACAATTTAGTTATGGCTTAAATATATAGTAACAATAATTCCTACCAATCATTTATGAGTTTTGCCCTACACTCTCATTATCACTAAGTATTGTCAGACTTTTTTGAATCTTGCTAACCTGGTGAATGTGTAATAGTTTATTTTGGTTTTACTTTGCAGTTTCCTGATTTGCTGAACAATATTTTCATGTTTATCTGCCATAAAAGTTTCTCTTTTGTGAAGTGCCTTTTCCATATTTCACACATATTTCTAATTGAGTTGTCTTTTTCTGCTTGGGCTGTAGCAGTTCTTTCTACATTCTGGAAATATCCTGTCAGTTATATGAGTTGTAGACATACCTTCCAACTTTGTGACTTGGCTTTCAGTCAGTTTATGGTGTGTTTTGGTAAACAGAAATTCTTAATTTTAATATAGTCAAACTTACCAATAAATCCTTTCCTACCTTGAAGTCATGAATATTTGCTATTTTATCTTCTGAAAGATTTATAGTTTTCCCTTTTGCATTTGTTATAACAATATTTTTAGCACTTATTAACGTCATCAAAACATGGATTTGGAGATTTTGTCAAAAAGAGTCTTTTTCTTCCAAGATAATTATATGCCTTCTTGGATACGAAGCCTCACCATATATGCTCAATGGCAGCTAGGCTATGCTAGATACATGCATTTCCCACATCTCTATACTGGAGGTGTATTGTTCCTAGAAAATTTTTATTCCCCCCTAGTCTAAAACTCTGTTTGGCATATAAATGGGTGTAACATATTACTTGTGTAGGTATAGATATAGAAGCATTTCTCCCAGAAGAAAACATGGGAAATATCCATCTACATGGAATAAGAATATTTTGCAGAATAAATCCTATTCTAGGGGTGAGAGAAAAAGATTCATAGTATATTATATGACCACACTGAATATGCATATATTTACAGAGGTTTCATACTGCCAGAATTAGGCATTTATAAAACTTCAAAAAAGCATTACGAATCAGTATGCTACAGATGAGAATAGGTAAAGACATATATATATATATATATATATATATATATATATATATCCCAATGAATGGAATAATTTTTATTCATTATGTATACATACACACACATATACACACAAACTTTCATACAGCTAGGATTTTAAAGGTTGTGTCAAAGTTCAAAGACTAATCAATTCTAGGATAATTAACTGGTACATATATATCCTGTGACCTTACTGTGATTTTTTAAAAATTTTTACTGTGGTAATATACATACATACAACACAAAATTTCCCATTTTAGCCATTTTTTAAGTGTACAATTAAGGGGTATTAATTACATGCAGGATATTGTGCTACCATCACCACCATTCATCACCAAAACTTTTCATCACCCCAAACAAAACCTCTGTACCAATTAAGCATTAATTCCCCATTCAATACCCCCACTGCAGCCCCTGGTAAGCTGTATTCTAGTTTCTGACTCTATTAATTTGCTTATTCTAGATATTTCATGTAAGTGGAATCATACAGTATCTGTCCCTTTATGTCTGGTTTAGGCCACACAAAAATATGATTTCAAGGTTCATTCATGTTGTAGCATGAATCCAAACATCATTCCTTTTCACAGATGAATAATATTCCATTGTGTGTATATGCTACATTTTTTTATCCATTCATCTGTTGATGGACACTTGGGTTTTTTCTACCTTTTAGCTACTGCAAATAATGCTACTATGAAGATTGGTGTATAGATATCTGTTCCAGTCTCTGCTTTCAGTTTTTTGGCAGATATACCTAGAATGGAATTGCTGTCATAAGGTAATTCTGTTTAACTTTTTGAGGAAGCACCAAACTTTTTCCAGTGGCTGCACCACTTTACATTCCCATGAACAATGTACAAGGGTTCCGATTTCTCCACATCCTTGCCAATACTTGTTATTTTGTTGTTGTTGTTGTTTTTAAAATAATAGCAATCCTAGTGGGTATAAAGCAGTATCTACTGTAGTTTTCATGTATTTACTGACAATTGGCAAATCTATTTGGAGAAATGTCTATTCAAGTCTTTTGCCCATTTTGTAATTAGGCTGTTTCTTTTTCTTGAGTTGTGGAATTTTTTTATATATCTGGCTATTGAACCCTTATCAGATATATGATTTGCAACTATTTTTTCCTAATTTTCAGACTGCCTTTTCGCTTTCTTGAAAATGTCTTTTGATGCATATTTTTATTTTGATGAAATATACTTATTTATTTCTTTGCTGCTTACGCTTTTGGTGTCATATCTAAGAAATCATTGCTAAATCCAAGGTCATAAAGTTTGATCCTATGTTTTCTTCTCAGAGTTGTATGGTTTTAGCACTTATATTTAGGTCTATGGTCCATTTTGCTAATTTTCATATAAGATTTTTAATGTGGACAACCATTTTTTCCAGCACTATTTGTTGAAGAGACAATTCTTTCCCCCATTTAATGTATTTGGCACCTTTGTGAAAAATCAGTTGGCCATGGTGTGGATTTACTTCTGAACTCTCAATTCTATTCCACTGGTATATACTTCTTTCTTTATACAAGTACTACACAGCCTTAATTACTTACTGCAGCTCTGTGGTAAGTTTTGAAATTGGGCAATGTGAAATCTCCAACTTTGTTCTTCTATTTCAATATTATTTGGCTATTATATACCCCTTACAATCCATATGAATTTGAAGACTGGCTTTTCCATTTCCAGTTTGATATTACTTATGAATTCCAAAAATAGATATTGGATTGTGTTTGTAAACTGGTCTGTGCCTCTGGGCATATTGGATTGTATTATATTCAGAGGTTTCACACAGAAGCAGACACACAGGAAGAGAGAGTGTTCCATAGACGTGGCCCCAGGAAGAGAGATAAGCCTGATAGTCTACAGCTGACCTTGTGAGAGGGCAGAGCAGCTGAGCCCGAAAGAAACAAGCCCAGGGAGAGAGATGAGCCTTATGCCAGCCTACAGCTGAGATCAGAAGAAGCTTGGACCACGGAGCCTTAAGAGGAAGGAAGAAGGCCGAACCTTTACAGACTTCACCCACCATCTTGCGTCAACACATGGTAACAGACTTAGGATGACAAAGTACCTCTTATGGTACCTTGAGTTGGACTCTTTAGGGCCTGATAACTGTAAGCTTCTACCCCAAATAAATACCCTTTATAAAAGCCAACAGAGTTCTGGTACTTTGTATCAGCACCTCTTTGGCTGACTAATACAGGTAGTAATGTCATCTTCAATATTAAGTCTTCCAACCCATGAAGATGGGATGTCTTGCCATTAATGTAGGTACTCTTTCAGTATTGTTTTGTAGTTTCCAGCATACAAGTCTTTCACCTCCATGGTTAAACTTACTCCTAGATATTTTATTCTTTTAGAAGCTACTGTAAATGGAATTGTTTTCTTAACTTCCATATCAGATTGCTTATTACTGGGTGTATAAGTTTCCTCTGACTGCTCAAGCAAATACAATGAAATAGGTCAGCTTAAACATTGGGAATTTATTAGCTCATTGTTTTGAGGCTAAAAGAAAGGCAATGCTTTCTTCCCAAACACTGGTGTTCTGGGGCTGACTGCTGGTGATCCTTGGACTGCAGCTTGTCACATGGCAAGGCACATGGCTTTGTCTCCTGGTCTCTCCCTTCTCTCCCAGGTTCTACTGATGTTCAGCTTCTGACTGCTCCTTCTGTGGCTTTCTCTCTGGCTATCTAAATTTCATTCCACTTATAAAGGACTCTAGTAATAGGATTAAAACTTATCCTGATTGAGGTGGACCACACCTAAACTGAAGTAACCTCATCAAAAGATCCTACTTACAATGGGTTCACACCCGTTACACAGGAACAGATTAAATTTAAGAACATGTTTTTCTGGGGGTACAAACCAACTCTAACTCACCACAGGTACAGAAACACAACTGATTTTTGCATGTTCATCTTGCAGCCTACAACTTTACTGAATTCATTTATTAGCCCCAATCATTTTCTTGTAGATTCTTTGGGATTTTCTATATATATAGCATCATGTCATCTGTAAATAAAGATAGTTTTACTTCTTTTTTTCCAATTTGGATGCCTTTTATTTCTTTTTATTGCCTTTTCAATCTGGCTAGAATTTCCTGTGCAATGTTGAGTAATAGTGATGAAAGAAGGCATCCTTGTCTTGTTCTAAAATGCAAATGCATAAAAGGTAATGATATATCTATGGTTTTATATATACAATGTATGAAGATATGATTTGTTATAAGTACAACAAAATGTGAGGGATGGAGAGGCATAGAAAGAATGTGT
>PVKH010001973.1:14362-28666 GCA_004027955.1 Chaetophractus vellerosus
AGCCGCCATGGGCGGGCCGGAGCCGCCGTGGGCAGGGCAAGAAGCTGCCACGGACAGGGCAAGAGCCGCCACGGGCAGGGCAGGTGGCCCGCGGATGGAGCGCAGCCAGCCACCCGCGAACTGAAGCAAGCGCCGGCCGTGAACGGACGCAGAGACCGCCCACAAGCGGGGAAAGCCGCGCCTGCGCAGTGACCATTCTTGGCGCGTCGCCGCAGTGGGGGGAAGGGGAGATATGTAATAAAATAAATAAATCTTTAAAAAAAAAAAAAAGAAAGAAAGAAAGAATGTGTATGATACTGAAGTCAAGACGGTATTCAAATCAAACTTGATTATTATAGATTTAGGATGTTAAATTTAAGTCCCATGGTGGCCAGAAAGAAAATATCTAAAAAATTTATACATACCTACTCTCCAGTTCATTGGACTCACCCAGGACAACGAACAAGGAGATGATGATGGACAACAACCATCCCAAGGAACAGAGAGAGTCTACAACTGCAAGCAAGAAGTCCCATCCATCTGCACCATGGGATCAAAGCCTCCTCTCAATTAAGAAGTGGAGTGGGCAACACCATCCCAGAACTCTCAGGATTGGGGAATGAACAATGGACTAAAGTACACTTACCGGTATTCTACCATAGACTTATTGTATAAGATTCTAGCAATGGAAGAAACTATATCATTCATATGAGGCAGTGGCCACTAGAAGTTCTGAGGGCAGGAAGAGGGAAATACAGGTGAAATATTGGGACATTTTGGGGACTTGGGAATTTTCCTGAATGACATTACAATGACAGATACAGGTCATTACAGATCTTGCCATAACCTACAAAATTGTGCGGGAGAGAGTGTAAACTACAATGTAAACTATAATCTATGCTTAGTGGCAACACTCTAAAATGTCTTCATCAATTGTAATGAATGTACCACACTAATGAAAGATGTTGTTAATGTGGGAAAATGTGGGAGGTGTAGGAAGCAGGGCATATGGGAATCTCCTATATTTTTATGTAACATTTACGTAATCTAAATACCTTTTTAAAAAATAATAATAAAAAATATATTTTTAAAAATTTATACAGAAAGAAATGAGAGAGAGCTCCAGTGGCACAATCATTTAGCGTGCAGTACTTACACAGAAAGAAATAAGAAGAGATTCAAAATGATATGCCACAAAAAATCAAAATAAATATGAAAGTGGGCAGTAACAGAATAATTGAGGGACATTAAAAGGTATAAGACTTCCAAAGACCAAATAGCAAAGTGAGAGAAGAAAGTCCTGCATTATCAGTAATTGTATTAAATGTAAACAGATTATGCTTTCCAGTTAAAAGTCAGATATTGGAAGAATGGATGAAAACATGACCTGACTATATGCTGTTTACAAGAGACTAACCTTAAGTTTGAAAATACAAGTAGATGGAAAGTGAAAGGATAGAAAAAGTATCCCATGCAAACCATAACCAAAAGAGAGTAGAGGCACCTATAACTAATATCAGGCAATATCAGATAAAATGGACTTTAAGTGAAAAACTGTAACAAGGGACAAAAGACTATACTGAAAAAGGAGTCAATTCAGCACAACAACTATACATACAAACACACACATATCGACCAGCAGAGCCTCAAAATATGTAAAGCAAATACTGGCAGATTTGAAGGGAGAAACAGACAGTTTTACATTAATAGTAGGAGACTTCAATACACCATTTTCAATAATGAATAGAACACCTAGGCAGAAAATCAACAAGGAAGCAGAAGACTTGAATGATACTATAAATCAACAGATATATAGAGAACACTTCACCCAACAATAGTGGAATACACATTCTTCTCTAGTGCACAAAGTTATTCTCCAGAAAAGATCGTATGTTAGGTCACAAAACAAGTCCCTGAAATTTAAAAAATACTGAAATCAAACAAAGTATCTTCTCCAACCACAACGGAAAGAAGCTAGAAGTCACTAACAAAGGGAGAAAGGGAGAATTCATAAATATAAGAAAACTAAAAAAAACATGCTCTTAAACAACCAATAGGTCAAAGAAATCAAGGGAAATTAGGATATATCTTGAGATAAATGAAAACTGAAAATTCAATATACCAAAACTTATGGTATAAGGCATTAAAAAAGAAGAAAGATCTCAGAGACCTAACCTCACAACTGCAGAAACTAAAAAAAGAAGGGCAAGCTAAACCCAAAGTGAACAGAAGAAAGGAAATAGCAAAGATTAGAGATAAATGAAATAAGAGAATAAGAAACAATAGAGAGAATCAATGAAACCAGTGGTGCTCATTATCAAAACTCATTTTTTAAAAGTTGCTTGAAGAATTTCGTGTGTGTGTGTGTGTGTGTGTATTTTGCCTTTGAATGTTAATGGATTATTGTTATTTCATTTTGACAATGATATTTGATAAGTATCTAATATATTTATTTCTGTCAAAGTTCAAAACTAATATATCAGAATGACTAACATAAAAACTACTGCCATCACACATACACACACACACATACACACAATCTAAAAAAATCTGGCAAGCATTGTCAGTTAACTAGAGATGCAAACAATCCAAATAATTCATTTAAATAGTATAAAACACATACATAATTTGTTACCCCCACTTCTTATGAAAAATACAAACCGCAAATACCTGCTTCTCCTTTTTCAAACCACTGAGTACAATTTGATTGTTTCTGTGGCATTAACAATCTAAAATGTAATAGATATAATTTTATATTATTTGCTGAGTTAATAGTCATAAATTATTTCAGAAATTAAAGCATTTTATTTTTTTAAGTTACCTGAATTGCATAAAATTTTGTGAGCTTTTAATAGCTGGAACATGTGAACATTTTAAATGGCTATTCACAGCAGAGTCACTAAACACCTGAACCAAAGAAACCAAGCATTAGAATTGGCTACTTTATAAAACAATAAAAAATTTTTGCTAGCCATACCTACTCAGGGCTCTCTTATTTCATTTACATTGCCATCCCCTTCATAATCATCATCAACAACTACAAACATTAACTGAAATCATTTTATATAAAATATTAAGTCAAATGCTGGTAAACAAATAGTTTCAGACAAGAAACTTGGTATTTTTGACAAGTATAAATAAGTATAATTATTTATGGTAGCATGTCAATATTTAAGGCAATTCTTGTTTAATTTTGTTTAATTTTGCCCCATATTCTTGACTAATCAAGTGAATCTTAACATTTTCTCAACTTGTTACCTGATTTCTCAAATTGAATACAGAAAAGCAAACAATAGGTTTAAAGAGTAAAGCCTGAAAGTCTTTCATTTATACTTATGAAAAACCTAACATTATTGTATCCTTAATTAAACTTTAATATTAATATCTTAACTACTGCTTTACTATATGACTGTACTGTCTGATATGCATTTCACTCTCTGTGAGTCACTCATTTTAAAGGGTCTCTGATTTTTAGTTGATCCTTAATAGGAAAGTTTATCCCAATTATTTTTGTTATATCAAATGCTGTTCTTAATTCTATGAACTTATTGTGCTTTTACAGCATAAGAAAAAATTGCCAACTTCCCTTAGAGAACAAGTGTTAATGTTGCAATGTATTGTAAACAATATACATGCTTGTACGTGCCTCCTGGTATGTATATTTAAGTATTTTAGGGTAGATACCAACAAGCAAAATTGCTGGGTATACATATTTTTATTTTTAATAAGTACTGTGAACAAGTCCATCAATGTAGCTATATCAAATTACACTTCCACCACCATTTACCTCCCTAGATATTATCAAATGTTTTATTATCTGAAAATCTGATAGGTGAAACTAGGTAACTTGTTGTTTTAACTTGCATTTCCCTGTACTCCTGTGGTCAAGCATTTTGTTTAGGGACCCTCTGCATTTCCTTTTCAGCAAGTCACCTTCTCATACTTTGCCCATTTTTTATTGTCTATTATTTGTAAGAATTATTACTTCCTTTTATATTATATATTCTCAATGCTAATTCTTTGCTCATTGTCATTGTCTTTTAAATTTATTAGTGTCTTTTGTCATACATAAGTTTTCATTTTTGATGCATTTTTTAAATGAAATGTTATCATAAATTGTTTAAGGAACTTCCAGGCAATATCCTTTAAAATGGGACTGACACAGCTAGCTCTTCCCCGGTTTCTTCCTTCCTGCCTGGAAGGCAAATATGAGGGCAAAGCTACAATGGTTATCTTTTGACCATGAGGTGACCTTAAGGTGAAAGCTAAGCACTAAGGATAGCAGAAAAAAAAACATAGATTAATCATAAGAAATACTGATATTGTGAAGACAATGCTATCAGCCTTGAACCTGAACCACCTACTTTAGAACTTAATTGCAGGTTAAGAGAAAAATTAATCTTTATCCTGTTTAAGATACTATTGTTTCATTGGTTGGTTTTGAATTGTTTCACATGTAGCCAAACTCAACCCCTACACTCACAATCAGTACATTTTTTGAGAAAAGCTATATTAAAATCTCCTTTTATAAATGTGGATTCAATAGTTTCTTAGGAATTCTATCAATTTTTGGTTTATATATTTTGAAGCTGTATAATTTGGTACATCATGGCTTCTTATGACTTCTTGGTGAATTGTTCTTTTTCGAAATATAAAATATACTTATTTATCCCTTTTAATGCTTTTCATCTGTTTTGTATGACATTAATATTGTTACATTTGCTTTGTGTTTGCTGGCATTTGCCTGATAAATATTTTCCATACTTTTACTTCCAGACTTCATCTGTCAAGTTGCTTCAGCTGCTCTCTTTTAATAGTATATTGCTGCATTTTGTTTATATATCCCATAGAAGTGCCTCTGTCTCATAAGGAGGGATTTGACCCAGGCATATTAGTATGATTATTGATTTGTTTGGACTTATTTCTGGCATCTTATTTGTTTTCTATTTATATGCTTCCTAGCTGTTTTCTTTTTTCTTCCAAAGATTCCTGCCTTTTGTTGCACTGATTAAGTTTGCTTTATCTTTTTTTAATCATCTCTACTGTTTTAAAACTTATACATTCCATTTCTCTTCTGGTGATTATCCTTAAATGTTTAACATACATACATAAATTTAATTTCCTAACATGTATAGAGTTAATCAGTATTCATATCTTCTCTCCAACTCCATCTCCAAAGAAAAAAAAGAACTTCAGTAAATTTTTGTTTTCCTCATTTTTCTTCCCACCCTCATTCCATATTGATATCATCTGGAATTTTAGTACTGGATTTTTTAATTTTATAATTAATACATATTTAGACTTAAAAATAAGTTTTAACACAACTGCCCTATATCTGTGTGTATTGATTATAAATGAAAAAAATAAAAAGTACATTTTTTCATTGAAGACTGTACTCTGAACTACTCTCAGGAAGAATGGGGGAAGATACAGATGTGCTATACGAGCAGCCAGCTTTGTGAGTGGCATGCTCCTTGTTTTTCTTTGGCATCAAGAACTATTCAGGGTACTACCTGTCTCTCTAACCCAAGCAGCCATACTCACTGCCTCTACCCGGAGATAGTTACCCCATTTTGCTGACACCAGACCAAAAGCACAGTAGATATGGAATGAACAGGTGTTAACTAAAGTAATTCCCAGAGAATGAAACTGAAGAATTACCCTATTCATTGTGCTTGGACTGCTACCTTCTACAGTAATATTCTCCTATGCATGACTTGGTTTACAATTTTCCTCTTCAATCCAATCCTGTTTTTCCTCCTTCAGAGATTTCTCAGTTTTAGGTCTAAGGGGTACAGGGTTGATATTTTAAAATATATTTTCCATTATTTTGGGGATAAGGTTTTAGGCGCAAGGCTAACAGCATATGCTCAGACTCCCATACTGAAACTCCTTTCTTGTTTAGACCCTGAAGTTATACAAATGGATGATTTAATATATTCTATAACATCAAAACAAAATTAAAAATCCCTGTGTCCTAAGTACAGTATACTCATTATCTTATTATTTATGAATACTTTATTTATACTATTAAAAGAGACATACATACACGTGTATCATTTTCTTTTTGTCTGAAGTCAATATTGGCAAGCTTTGGCTGCTTCACAGAACTTTCTTCTTTTTTATCTAGGTTATCAAATAACATTACTTCAAGTCAATTCCAGGAATAGAATCATATGTCAAGCTTAATATGCAACCTAACCTTGTAATTTAAAAAAATCAATTGTACATTGATTGTACACTTTGGATAAATTGTATGCTTTATTAATATGTATTAATAAAACTGATCTGTTTAAAAAAACAAGTGTACATGAATATTTAGTTTAAATTAAAATACTGAGTAATAAAATTAATTAACTCTTTACTTCTCACTATTTAATAGTTATTACAATAACTATGAATGTGAAATGAAAACCAGCTAGGAAAACTATACCTTTATAAAGGGGAACCAAAGAAGACAGAGTGGTGATATTAATGACTGAAAAAAGAAAGCCTAGCCCAATAAAACACAGCTAATCTAATCTGTAAATCCACTGAATTAAACAGATATCATTAACAAGTCTACTACCCACTTCAATCACTCATATTGATGATATAACTCTTAACCGAAAAATATTAATCTCAAATATATAATTATTCATCCTCCTCCAAGCTATGTAACCAGACCAGAAAAAGTTTTTTTATTGTGTGTGATTTCTTTCTCAAAGACAAAAAACTTAGGTATAAGATGTACCTTATTTGCTCTCAGAATGAAAATGGTACTTTCCAGCATCTCTAGGACTCCAGTATTATTTGTTCTTGTTTACACAAAATAACTAAAACTGCTTCTTTTCTGTTTCTTCTTCCATCTGTTAGCAAAGAAAATTAAGTTTTCTAATAATAAACAGATACTGTACCTGTAACTCTTGGTTCTGAAGGATGCATTTTAATTGGTCTGACTAATTTCTGAGATTCATAAGGAAGAAATAATTGAGTGTTTTGAGGGTTTTTATTCAATACAAGCACATGTTCATCTTTTTCAAACATTCTAAAGAGAAAAATGAATTAAATATTTAGTTAAATAAAAAATTAACATTTTAAGGAAGGGATATTTAGATACTATATTATTAAAACTCCTCATTTTGCACATAATGAAATTAAGTTTCAGAGATGCTAAAAGACATGCCCAATATCGTTAAATTACCTGGTAGTGGTGTCAGAGCTAAAACACATTTTTCCTGATTAAGTCCGTGATATTCCCAGAATACCACACTCTCCTTTTTAAAACATAATAAATTTCAAAGACTTTTTTGAAAATATCAAAAACATTTTAAACAAAAACTTTGTCCAGAAAGAGAATGTTTTAGGTTCTAGAGTACTTCAAAATTTAATATATATATATATATATATATATATATATTCAGAAGTAAATGAAACTAGAAGATTATAGATCATTAAAAACAGTATAACAATCATAAATGGGTAAAATTTTTCACTGGAAGAATAATTTCACTGAATTTTTCCTAAATTAAGAAAAATAATAAACACTATCGAAATATATATTGAGTGAAAATGATGAAATAGTTACATAAGTTCCCCTCAATATACAGAAGTTTTGTAATATTAAAAAATGGATAAAGTGAAATTCTATGTATTGACCCATTTTTTCATTCAATTTCATTATAAAATACTGTGGCTGTGAGACATGGGAGTATGTGAATCAAGAAAAAAACCGATCCAGGGAAGTGAAATCTGGGAAATTAACTTGGGAGAGGAGTTGGTTGAAAAATTAGGATAGGGCAATGGAGATTGAGGAGAGAAATTTATGAAGAATGAAAAAGGGTATAGGCAGAAGGAGGGAAAAGTAGAGAGTTTATCAGAAACCACATTAGTAATGCAACTTTTTCTCTGTCACACACTAACAGGCAAAATTAATCTTTGTTTTTTATGCCTTCACCATTTCATCTGCCACCAGTGATGAATGAAAGAAAAGGAAACACATAATGTTACAATTCAGTAGCATCTTTTGGTTCCTCTTTCACTCTCTGTGGCAAAGGAAGAACTGGTGACAGGGTGATAAAAAGGTAAATACATTTCTGCTCCCACCAATGTTTCTCCTATTTTACTCCTACTGCTGACCTACCATGGAAAACTGGATGAAATGTACAATACTGACAGGTTATAGAAAAGCTGATGTGCTGCTGCTACCCATTCCTCTCTACACATTATCCCTGGCCTTACTAAATAAAGGCAGATTTGAGTATTAGTTCATAATATTTAAACATACAAATTTGAAATATCCATAAGAAATGTGTGGAAAATAGTCTGCACAAAAAAATTTAGTTACTGTGTAAATATTAGTAGCTTGGGATAAAGTACCGAGTCAAGCTTTAACACTCAGAATATCTGTTCACATAAAACCCAATTTTAAAATTTACCTATACCTTTCTTTCAATTCCTTTCCCTTTTCTGTATTTTTATTCTTTTCTTCCAGAGTTTCTGAAAGATTCTTAGTTTCATAAAGTCTTGCAATCTGCTAAAAAGAAAAATGACAAAACAAAACAATGATTATGTGAAAATTATATTTTTGGTAGTATTGGCTATCTTTCATTGAAAATTATTAAAACACAGTCAAAATTAACAATAATACCCCTTTTGTTTTTCCTTACAACTACATTAACAAACCTATATTTCAATGAACTTCTATTTTCTCTTTTTTTTTTTTTAAAGATTTATTTATTTTATTACATATCTCCCCTTCCCCCCCGCTGTGGCGACGCGCCGAGAGTGGTCACTGCGCAGGCGCGGCTTTCCCCGCTTGTGGGCGGTCTCTGCGTCCGTTCACGGCTGGCTTTCAGTTCGCGGGTGGCTGGCTGCGCTCCATTCGCAGGCGACCTGCCCTGCCCGTGGCGGCTCTTGCCCTGGCCGTGGCAGCTTCTTGCCCTGCCCACAGCGGCTCCGGCCCGCCCATGGCGGCTTGCCATTCTCAAGGCAGTCTGCTCGCTAGGAGAGGTCCCCGGGAATCGAACCCGGGGCCTCCCATGTGGTATGCCGGCGCCCTATCCACTGGGCTATCGAGCCAGCCCCTATTTTCTCTTAATAAAAGAAAAGTTAGAAACATAGTAGACACTGATTCCTTACATAGGAATATAGCTATCATTTATTTTAAAGTAAATGGCTTCCACTCTTTCCTTATTACTAGAAATGACAATAATATTACTTTGGTACCTCATGCCTATGAATAATAAATATATAATCTTTAATGTAATTTTCAAAAATATTTATAAAATTAGGTATTATATTCTATTCTTTCTCACCTTTTGGAAGTGACTTTGATGGGTTCTCATACCTGAGTGAATGAAAGCCACTGAATTCAAAGGATGACTCAAAAAATGTATTCAAGAAAATATCATGTATCATCTTTCTTGAAAGGCTAAACTAGTTCTAGCCTAGCTCAGAAAAGATTATAATGTATAGTATTAAACTTGTCAAGATTAAATTCTTTAAACCATTTATTGTCTTTGTTCCCTTTGCCAACACTATTGTAGCTCTTTTCATACCTTTAAATTCCTGTTTTTAAGCTAGATCTTTTTTCTTTATCTTCCTTCTTTAGCAACCCCCCCCCCCAAAAGTGAAACTATTCCTCAAAACTCTTAGGGTTGAATATATTCAGTATCTAAAACACATTTAGGCCCAAAGGTAATCTGAGGCAAATAAATTATCATACCTATCTTCCCATTGAAATATTCTCAGCATAATTTTAAAGCAATATATCTTTCCAGGACTAATCAATTTCACTAGAAATTTTAAGTAAAATTAAGTAAATTCACATTTTTTACTCAAGAGAATACTGGGTCTATATGTTAAAAAATCGGTCCTTTGCATTGAATCACCTACAAAGTGTTAGTTGAGTCCTGCTGATACTTTTTTAGTGCTAACTTAAAAACATTTCATTTTTATTTTAAATATAGTGACTTGAATTTAAAACAAACAGAAAAAAATTGTTTTGTGATGGTCAATTTCATGTGTTAACTTGGCTAGCTTATGGTGCCCAGCTGTTTGGTCAAGCAAGCATTGCTCTAACTATTACTAAGAGGTTATTGACTGGATTTGCACCTACAGTTAGTTGATTGCATCTATGGCTGACTACATCTACAATCAACAAAGAGGACTACTCTCAGCAAAGTGGGGAGTCTTCTCAGCCAATCAGACAGAGATCTTAAAAGCCAGAACTGAGGATTTCAGAAGTCAGAAGGAGCTTCTCCCTTTATTTCAGCTAGCCAGCTTCCCTGGAGAATTCAACTTCACCTTTATTGGAACTTTCAGCTTGTGGCCTACCCTAAGGAATCTGGATTTGCCAGCCCCTACAGTCACATGATCCAAACCTCTAATAAAACTCTTAATATATAGAAAGAGAGAGACAGGTAAGTAAATAAATGCATTTTTTAACAAATTTTAATTTCACAAATTTAAGCCTTATCTTAAGCCTTTTTCTAAGTGTAGGCTCTCTTGAAAATAGTTTTTTTTAAGGCTGTCAACTAACAGATCATTAAATCTAAATATCAATATACATATTAGAAACATAACAAAATAAATACCTGGTTTAAATAATTAATTTCTATTTCCACTTCATCTACTTCTTTCTTCAATTCAGATGAACGTTTGGTAAAATTGTTGGCATGTTTAAGAACATCTTGTGTTTTACATCTCAAATCAACCCTTTTATGTTAAGGAACTGTTATACAAGTAAATTTTACATTTATAATATTATGTTCTATATCAGAAATAATTAATATTATGTAACATTATTTATATGTATGTTCTATTAAGCAATAATTTATGTTATATATTGAGCTTAAAAATAACATTTTATCCAAAACATTTGTTAGAGGATTTTTTTCCTTTCAGTTAAATATTTTCACAGGGAGGTTTTTTGTTTTTGCCTTTTTAACCCAAGTTTATAATGTCATAATCAATTCAGGTCTAAATTTAACTTCTTATGTCCCCATTATTTGTACCAAAGCCAACATTAAAAATCCACCCAATTTCCCTTTTCTTGCTCTGTAATCTTCATCAGTGCACCCTGCAGAACTCAGAAGAGGGCTAGATCTTCCATCTGGATTTTCTGCTTGACCTGGATTTATGCCCAAATTTTAAGTAGATAATTTGTCAGCTATTAAAAGACATCCTGCATGGTTATTAGCTAATACAATTTCCTAAGTTATTCTACAATCCTTTTAGGAGAATTTTAAAATGAAGAGAATAGTGGCAGCAAACAAGAAGTCTAGAGAAAATCTGTCAGATCTTTCCTACCCTGCCTTAAAAAATATGATTTACATGATAGGACACAAAATCTCAGTAAATATTATTTATAATGCTATATTATTGTCAAAATATTTATTTAAAATTTTAGCCACAGTTAGTTAAATCTTAATTTTCAATTTTTCCTACCTCCATTCATCTCTTCTTGTCATGCAACCTTATATATCTCACCCCATCCGCCAACCTGCTCTCTAAATCCCTGCTGTACTTTCTGCATCTACCAATCTCTGCCCTTTCCCACTGAGAAGTTAAGGCACAGATGGGCAGCAAATGGAAAATTAGGAACAGAATAGGCTAAATTAAAAACACGGAGTGAGCAAACAGCAGAAGAGTGATGGAGCTAGGATGTTTTATATATATATATAAAGGATGATTTAGGATGAAGCAGGCAGGAAGCAAAGGTACAATGCAGGATAAAGAAGACGTACAAAGAGTAAAGTTATAATATAATATATGAAGGATTTTAAAGGATTAAAGTTCCAAGTTCATCATCAAGGAAAATCTCCCTGACAAACAGGCAAGATTTAGACCAATTACAAGCTACTTAGGCATCTATTATACTATATTATAATTATTTATTCATATGTTTGTCTCCCCTACTAAACTGTGAGCTCCTTGGAACAAAATCCTGTCTTCTTCAGTATTACATGGCACGAGGTGGGTACCCAAAGAATTTCTACAGACAAATGAATAATTGTGATTCACCTCTTACCACCATCTATCCTAACAACTAATGATCAATCTAACTGTAACTCTTTGGTAAAACAGAGCAAGATGATTTTTCATTGGTTTGGTAGCTAAGATATGTCACTATCTTATGCCAGTTATATATGCCATTTTATTCTCACTAAAACTGCCTGCTTCTTCTTACCTGGTTATATATGAAAACTAGTCCCAGATGACCTCTAAAGCAAACTCTAAAAACTTTTAGTTAAATAAAAAAGAAAATCCATGTGAATCTCACCAGCAAAACACAGTAATAATTAAAATAATACTTATCTAATAAAAATTCTGAGTACAAACAGTATCGTGGATACATGTGTAATGTCCATTTAATAAGTGATGGAAAGGGAGCAGGCACTGAAAAACAAAGTCATATTTTAGAATATTTATTATATTCTTTTCATGACTAAGATACCATTATTAATACAATATTGTTATAACAAAAATATTAATACCTAAAAATTCCATAAAAATACTTTCATTCATTTTTAGTTGTTCGGTACATGCCAAAACTCTGTTTTGAATTTCTTCATGTTCTGTTTTCTTCTCATAATATTCATGGGAAAAAGGTTTTTCTGAATACTTTACTTGGTATTGCTTCAAAACATCTTTATACTGGCATATATAACCATGATACATTTTTCTGTTAAAATTAAAAGAAATGATATTTACATAACAAAAGTATCTAAAAGCTCTGTAAATATCACTTGTTAAACTCTATTAAATTAAGCATTAAAGGAAAGACAAATATCTATGGCTTCCATCAATTCTGTCTGCCCTTCAAACTTTCCCTAACTCCATCACACTTCTCAACTCTACTCTTTTTCTCCACTACCTGAGTTATTCACTCTTTAATTCTTTTCAGTTTAACTTCCACACTCACCATTCTAATGCAACTGCCCTTCCCAAGGTCACTAGTGATCTGATTTGTCCAATTCAATGATCTCTTTTCAGTGCTCATTCTAACTGACACCGCAGAATTTGGTTCTTTGGGTCTCTTACTCCTTGAACCTTTATCCTCCCTGGGTTCTGAGTCTTTACTTTCCTCACGTGGACTACCTCTATGACTAGACCTTTTAAATCTCCTTCAATTTTCTAAGCTAAAATTATCACATGAAGTAAAGCCCTGTTAGAGGTCTGGGTTCAGTCACTTGTGTATACTCAAGAACTATTTTATGAAGAAAATTTCAACACCATTTGAAGGAACTTCTCTAATCCATTTCAGGTTGAGCTAGAGTGGTCATCTATTTAGCCACAAGCCTTGAGTAGGACTATTAATACTTATAAGAGCATATTAACCCTTCCTTCTAATTTGGTCTATACTTGCTTTACAACAGGAGTCAGCAGACTACGGCCTATAAGTCAAACCCAGCCTGCCACCTGTTTTCATAAGGCTCATGAGCTAAGAATGGTTTATACATTTTTAAATGATTAGGGGAAAAAATCAAAAGAGTAATATTTCATGACACATTAAAAGTAGACAAAATCAAATGTCAATGCCCATAAATAAAATTTTGTTGGAACATAGCTCATTCCTTTACATACTGTTTAAAACTGCTTTTGCTCCACAACAGCAGAGTTGAGCAGTTATGACAGACTGTACAGCCCACAATGCCTAAAATATTTACTATCAGGCCCTTTACAAAAAAGTTTGATGACCCTCCTAATCTACAACAGTGGAAATGTTCAATCCAGGTTCTTTACATAGAAAATATATGTTTGAATCCTCTTTTTACCAAATTTTTATCAAATACTTTGTTTCAAGAAATAATATTTACAGAAAATTTTCTGAAAGATTTATATTCTTTATCTTCCTCAAGATTTTCTAAATTTTATCTCTTGGATAAAGCCATACTCTATGAGGAATTTCTTAAAAGATACTGTAATGATTATCTCACCTTAGCAGATGAGAAAAGAAGAGCAAGTGTTCATAAAAGTAAGGAAAACAGCCTGTACTGGTCAGCAAGTCTGACTCTTAAGAATGTTTTAATTTCTTAATATTATTAAACTCTGTCCCCTTTAGCAAGATAAAATGGTTGAGCCCAAAACAATCAAGGTACCATTCCTCAAAAGGCTTATTTACTAATTAAGTCCCCCACCCCACCCCCACCATGTAACAACTTGAAGAACTGGTCCAGGGAGGAGAGATATCCTTAAGAAGACTGAATCTGGGTCACCAGTTTCAAGTGAGATTAGCATACTACATCCATCCTATTCACACCCTCTCTTCTAACATAGTCTATACAGGAACTACGACAGAGCCCAGCATAGCCAACTCATCATTAAAGAAAAGCCATTATT
>PVKH010001974.1:0-28553 GCA_004027955.1 Chaetophractus vellerosus
AATTTTAATTATTATTATTTTTTTAGGATACATAGATTACATAAATGTTACACAGAAATTTTAGGGGTACCCATATGCCCCACCTCCCACACCTCCCACAGCCTCCCACAGCCTCCCACATATACATCCTTCATCAGTGCGGCACATCACCTGCAATAGATATACACATTTTGGGGCTTTACTGTAATTTTTGAAGTGCCATAATGTAAATCTTCTAGGCTTTCTTCTGGTTTAAAATTGCTTTTGCTATTCTAGGACATATGCATTTCCACATATATTTTTAAATCAGCTTGTGAATTTCTGTAAAAGAGCCTTCTGAACTTTTTATTGAGATTGCATTGAATTTATTGATCACTTTAGAGAGAATAGACATCTTTAATATTGATTTGTTCAAGTTATGAATGTGGAATACCTCTCCATTTATTTATATTTTTAAAAATTTTGCTCATTTTCTGTAGATTGTAGCATAAAGGCATTGCATGTACTTTGTAAAGTTTTTATTTAAAGATTTTATGATTTGTAGGTGAATGTAAATAAAATTTTTAAACTCTCATTTTCCATATGTCTGCTGCAGGATGTAGAAATGCAATTGATATTGCATATTAACCTTATATATTAAAGAAATTTGGAGAAAAATATTCATTTATATTTAACCATCTATTTATGATTTTTAATCTTTATTCATTCCTAATTATATGTTTCATTCTGATAGCAATTCCCTTCAAGCCCAAAGTCTTCTTTTTGCAATTTCCTTTGTTTTGCTTTTTTGGAAAAGGTGTTTATTTTACCTCTATTCTATTTACACTCTGTATAGAATTCTTAGTTAGCCATTATTCTTTTTCCTTTCAAAACTTTAAATATATTATTACACTGTTGTCTGCCTTAATGTTTTCTGCAGTTATATCTACCATCATTTGAATCATTGTTTCCCTGTATGTAAAATGTTCATTTCTGTCTGCTCCTGAGATTTTCTCCTTACCTTTGATTTTCAACAGTTTGAATATAATGTGACTAGGACTGCCTCTTTTAAAATTTATCCTATTTGGGGTTTTCTGATCTTTTGAAATCTGTAAATTTATGCCTTTTACCAGGTTTGGGAAATTTTAGGTCATTGTTTCATCAAAACTGTCCCGTCCCACTCTGTCTTCTTTCTTTTTCAGACTCCAATTACCTATGTGTTATACCTTTTCTTGAAATTGTCCAGCAGGTCTCTGAAGCTCAGTTCAAATATTTTCCCCAATCCTTTCTTCTTCCCCTTGTTCAAATTAGATGATTTCTATTGACCTATTTCAAATTAACTTAGTTTTCTTTGTCATCTCCATTTTGCTATTAAACCTGGCAAGGAATTTATATTTTCATCTTGTATTTTTCAATTTTAAAATTTTTATTTTGTCTTTTTTTTTTAATATTTTCTATTTCTGTGCTGAGGTTTCCTATCTTTTCTATATTGCAAATGAATTTTATTTATCTCATTGATCATAGTTAAAACAAATTATTTAAAGTCCTTGTTGGATAACTTGTTACCTTAGGGATGGCGTTTGTTGATTTTCTTTTTCCTTCAAAAGTGTTACTGTTACCTGGTTCTTTGTATATCAAGTGATTTTGGATCATAGTCTTTGCATTGTGAATATTATGTTGTATAGGCCCTAGATTTTGTTACATTGCTTTAAAAAGTGTTGATGCATTTACCTAACAGGGAATTAACTTATACTCAAATAGAAGACTACACATTTGTTGTGGCAGCAGCTCAGATTGCAGCTTATTTCTTTAAACCTTAACTCCTAACTGATTTTAGTTTTCTATGTAGGCATGCTTTAATTGTCAGCAATTAGGTGTTAGGGATTCCTCATCTCTGGATTTTTCTGTTCCAGAAACTCTGGTTTCTCTGGGCTCTCTCCCTTAATTCTTCTGCTGAAAAGAGGGTGAGGTTTTTTTTTTGTTGATGTTGTTTGTTTACTTTTAAAATCAGGGCTACTCAATGTTCGCTACTGAGACTGTGATTGCCTCTGTATAGAGCAGTTAAAAAAGAACGAACTCACTCCTTTCTAGTCTAATGCTCCAAGTTTCAATTCCACTTCAAAAGATGTTTGCTCAGCTTCCATTTCCAGAGCCAACAGATAGTAATTTTTGGTGTCTTGTTGAAAATCATTAGTTCTTATTTGTGGGGAAACTGGTTTGTTTGTTAAGAGCTTACTACTCTAAGCTGGGAAGCAGAATCTTGGTATATATATATAATGTAATAATATGTATACCGAGATTGAAATAACACTAGCAGGAGTCCCATTTTCTACACATTTTCATACCTTTTGAATTTCACATGCCCTTTAAAATCTATTTATTTGCTACCCTCCCTTGTGCTTGCTTTCTGTACCCTTATCAATGGAAGGATTATTGTATCCATTCCATGGACATCAGACTTAGTCAATGAAATATGGGCAGAAATATATAGGTTTAGTCAATGATACATGGACAATCTTCCTGGCAAAAGAGTCAAAAGTTGTTGCATGACCCTACAATCTGACTTTCTTGCTGCAATGAAACAATTACGACCCAGATAACATTTCCTTTTTCACCCTTACTTCTGGAAGAAAGAGTATGTGGAAAGAGCCACAGTCACCCTGCAATGAATATGAACATAAGTGAGAAAAGAATCTTTGTTGCTTTAAGCCTAAAATTTGGGGTCATTTATTAGTATAGCAAATATTTAGCCTAAATTGACTAATATAAATATACTATATAACTTAGCCTAAGCTGACAGATAGTATATATAAACATGAGACTGGATTTAAAAAGATGAAAATAGAGTCTCTCATTGTGTATATTAACAATGCCAACAGAGACAACAATAAAAACAAAAAACAATAGATTTACTAAATAAGTTCTTGTTTCTTCTGAAGGAAGAAGTATAAATTAAAAATGGCCAAAACACTCCATAGAGAGTAGGAAGAGCCAAATTCTGCCCCCTGTTTAGACACTAAATCTTGGTATTATCCTTTGTAAACCACTTAGCCTCTTTAACATTTAGTTTCCCCATTTGTATAATAATTTGTAAAATAATGAGGTTGACTATATAACCTCTGAAGACCTGCAAGCACTAAAAAACTTAATTTGGTGCAAAACAAAACCCAGTCACTACCTTAGAGGGTCTTTGCAGTAGAGTACTTAGAGTAATATCACGAGTTTTTATTACAGCAGAAGATTGTCTACAAAAACAATAATAAAACAAAACTAAACTAAAAACTGTTACCCTGTCTTCATTAAACATTCATTTCTGTTAAAAAATACAGCCACACCTTTTTTATTCCCTTCTACCTTGAGAATGTGCATGTTCTATATGAAGACTGGTCCAACATCCTGTTTCTGAAATGAAAAGTAATATGGAGCAGAGACAAGCAAATCCTTAGCAACTAGAGACTACCGACTTGTAGCATGAATAAGAAAGTTTATTATTGTGAGCCATTAAGGTTTTGGTGCTGTTTGCTACACAGAAACTGATTGTTATGCAAAAAACCCAAACAAACAGTACCAGAAATGGAATGTTGTCATAACAAAATACCCTAAACTGTCATTGGGAATTGGTAGCAGGCATTGATGAAACTATTATTGGAGAGTGGGAAAAAATGGCAATTGTTATTATGCAGTGGTAAACATTTGGTACACTGATGGTTTTGAGAATGTGGAAGGCATATAATATACCTAAATATATTTGTGGATTTAGAAGAATAGATTTTTTTTGAAACAAAATTTTACTGGAGCTTTTGTTTGTTAGCTGTGTTAGTCAAGTACTACAAGACAAGAATTACATCTGATTTTGAAAGCAAGGATGTAAGTAAAAAGAAGGAATACAGAAATTCTTGTACTTGCAAATCTGAGACATGCAACTCCTTCTCATGTCCAACATGTAAAGGGAAAAAAATTGAGAAAGTATTCAAAGAGTAAGATTCATTGTCAAGGCATACAACAAATCAAGGGCGTGGCCATGATTTCTTTTGCTAAGATGCCTCTGTGGATTATATATGTGTTCCAAGACATCATTATAGTTGTGCCTAATGACTCTAGAAGAACAGATTAAAAGTGCTTTCCCAGAAAAGCTTTCAATATATGCAAAGAGAGAGAGATTCAGCATTTGAAAGTTATTGTGGGTGTGGTAATAGCACATGCAGTCATGCAGTTGACTGAAATTGCACGTGTGTGTGTGTGTGTGTGTGTATGAGAGAGAGAGAGAGAGAAGAGAGTGAGAAACACTCACCTGAGTATAAGACTGTGACCATCTGTGAACTAACACAATTGGTTTCCTAAACATTCACTGGCATGAAGTTAGCTGAGAAAACTACTCAATTCCCAAGGACATCACATTCTCTTTAGATTTGGACAAGGAAGATAATAAATGGAAAAGAACTCTTTGAAGACAGAATAAAGACTCATGGAGGATAATGAACTGCTGAGCCACTTCTAGGAAGTATAACCTGAGCCCAATCGAGATACATTACCAAGGAACATCATAATATTTTCCCAGAGGAGTCTAAGAAATTTTATAGCTCAGTGACTTCCAGGTGGTTTCCATTCTCCACCTTTCCAAATAGGATAATGTACCTCATTGTATGTTAGTGAGTATAGGGTTTAGTTCACATCTCCTAAAACAAAAGGAGTTATACCTGGATCTGACGTATAGATTATCACTAGATCATGGACATCAAGAACAACAGTATGACTGGATGAAATTTTGGGGGCAAATTCCTTGACAAAAGAAATTGAATATTTTGCATACAGAAAGAAGAGAAGTAAATATTTTTGATCAAGAAAGCAGTCTTTGATAGACTGTGTTATTGTTCATGATTATTCGTTTTGATCTCCTTCTCTGTAAGAGGATTATACTTGCTCACTTATAGCTGAGGTACTTGGGAGGAGTTTCCATCCCCAAACCATTTACTTGGGGGTTTGGTCAGGTTGTATGCCTTGGCTAAAGGTTTGTGAGCAAACGTGATATTCTCCACACCTAACCAGACACTCTTAGAGGCATGCCAAGTTCCTTCCTGCCCTCTTCTCTTTTGTCTTCTGTCATGAGAATGTACATGGCCCACATGAAAAATGCAACTTAAGCCTGGATCCCAGAATAGGAAAACTCAAAAGGCAGAGGTGAAGTAAACCCACAGACTGAAACAAAGGCATAAATGAACCACAGTCTATATGTCAGTGGAATAAAAATAAACATTTGGTTCTATATGCTACAAAAAAAATGAAAATTCTTACACAATTTCCCCCCTATATTTCAATGGAAAGGAAAATTTTTCCAGACCCACCCTTTCTAAGGAAAGGAGTTTGTGCTATTTGATATATATGTGTGTGTGTGTGTGTGTATACACATATTTATAATTTATAGTGCAATCCAGGGTACATATCATGTTTTAACTATGCAGGAGCAGAAAATAGGGCTGTACATCTCAACCTTATGTTTGGTACCACAAGAACAACCTTTCACAAATCAATCTCTCTGGGCTTCTATTTCTTCATGCCTCAAATAGAAACATATACCCTGTTAAAAAATCCTTGAGGATTTTTTTCAAGATCCAAAAAGATAAGAAGTGTCAAAATATTTTATAAGACTTATATTAATTTGCAAATTTTATTATATGAAATTGAAAAGATACACTCTTCAACAATGCTGATACCAGGGCAAGCATTCTATCCTTGAAAATGAAATATATGTTTCATTTAAGATAGGAAATGTATTTGTTGCACATATTTATAAATATACTTAGCTTATAAAAACAGTTTCTACAAGAAAATCACAGAAGAAAACATGAACTTGAATAAAAGAAACTTTAATAATCTGTGCATACCTTAGCACATATGTTTAGCAGAGCACTATTAAATATTGACAATAAAAAGGCTGTGGGTTTAATAATAGTTAAATATAGTAGAAATTAATATTCATACAAAGATTGTTGCCTAAAATTGAATTAATTGATTTCTTTTGTCAGGAAAAAATTATCATGCCTCAAAGGATTTTAAAGTCTTGGGTGGATAATGGATATTAACTAAGATATCACATAAATTCATATGATTAGAAAATGTGACAAAAGCTATGAAGAAAAAATATTGGGTATAAAGGAAACTCTATAATGGCCCAATATAGATAAAAATTTGAGGAAATTTTCCCTAAAGAAAGGAAGTGCAAAATGAGACCTGAAGTATATATCAGAGTCAAGTAGTTGAAGAGTAGAGGAAAGAAAAATAGCATATATGGAAACAAGAGATCATAAAGAACTTGTATCTGTAGGAGGTTAAGAGGCTGATATGGCTGGTGCTAGAGAGCAAGATGAGACTGTAGAGTTGTACTGAGGCTGGATCTTGTAGGTCCTGTAGATTAGGTGAAGAATTTGGATTGTATTCCAACTGCAATGATGAACAAGGAGAAAAGGTGGAAATGCTTCAGGCAAAGAGATTGGACTGTACAAAGGTCCAGAGTCATGGCAAAGCATGACATATATGAGAAAGTGTACAATGCAGGAAGTTGGGGAGAAAGGGTCTAAGTAAAAAACGTTGAAGATGAGTGGTAAGTAGAGGTCAGATCATATAGAGTTTGGTAGTCTGTTAGGAAGTCGGGGTGATTTTGTTTCCTAGGCTGCTTAAGCAAATACCATGAAATGGGTCAGGTTAAACAAAGGGAATTTGTTTGCTCACAGTTTTGAGACCACAAAGGTGTCCAAATCAAGGCATCAACAAGACAATGCTTTCTCTCCAAAGATTGTGGCATTCTCGGCCTGACTGCTGGGGATATTTGGCTCCTTTGTCACCTGACAATGTCTTCTGGTCTCTCCCTTCTCTTCTGGGTTCTGTTGATGTCCAGCCTCTTGCTTCCTGTAGCTTTCTCTCTCAGTCTGAATTTCATTCTCTTATAAAGGACTCCAGTAATAGGATTAAGACCCATCCTGATTAAGGTGGTTGTAGCAGTTTGATATTGTTTATGAATTCCAAAAATAGATATTGGATTGTTTGTAAACTGTTCTGTCCCTCCAGACATGTTAGATTTCACTTTTACTTGATTAAATAATGATTAAGGCTCTGATGGGGCCATGTCAGTAGGACATTGTATCTCCTCTCCCTTGGTGGGTGGGGACTCACAGAGAAAAGACATGGCAGAGAACAGAATTTGGAGCTTTGAGCTGGAACCTGGGAAGTAAACACATAGGAAAAGAACACAGAGGAATAGAGACAGCTCCACTGACAGGTCAGAGGCCCCAGGAAGAGAGACAAGCTGTTCGCCTGATAGTCTACAGCTGACCTACAGTAGGATAATGCAGGAATCTAAGTACCATATTATTTATTTAGCATTGTTACCTGAAATGTTGAAACATTTTGGAAGATTGACTTATAATGAGTACAGAATATTATTAAAACATGACATTTGAAAATAATGTTTTTACTTTCATACTTGCTTTGAAGGCATTATCTTCTTCTTCCAGTGTTGATGATGGTAAGTCTAATTTAAATTATATATTTTAACTTCCAAGAAAGCATTCTTGTTCACTGATTAATTCCATGTCATCTACCGGATACTCTTAATGTCTTCCATACATTTATAAGAATCTTTGGACTGCTGATATACAATTCTTTTAATGTTAGCACACTTATGAATTTATTTCCTTTTGTATTTTCTTGATGCTATTTTAGTGGCTTACTGAATTCTAAAGTGAACTGAGGTGAATTACTGCATTGAAATTTTTGCTGCACTGATCCATCAGAATTTTCTTGTACTAGTATCACCCATTTAAAACTATTTGATCTTTCTTATATATTTTTATATCAGGTAGATAAAATCACATGTTAATGCTTTTATTCTAAAATAAAATATTGTAGAGGGAATTATAAAATGCTAGAGCAGAAAATAACCTAAAAGATATCGTGTTCATATTATCTGAATGACAATTTGAATAAGAAGACTGTAAATAAATTATCCAAGAAAATATGATGTGATCATCATATTGAGAAACCTTTTGATCCAGCCTATTTCCTACCTCATTTTAAAGAGATGGGACAGAATTTTGAAAAGTATTGGTTTGTACTTGGTTAGATAAGTCATTGCAAATAAATTTAGATTACAACTCAGTTGACTTTTGTTTTTTAGCTTAATTTTCTGTTTCTCATGAAATTATTTTCCAGATTTTGGAATCTATATTTGCAATTCAGAAAGGATGGTTTTATTGTAGTAATATTCGGGTGATAATATATGGGAACAGTAAACTAAATATCTGGCTTGGAGAAAGAGCACCAAGTGGTGCCATTTTAGGTCTCTGGAAAGTCTTGTGTGGCTTGTGTGGGGAAAGGGGAGGATTCTCTTCTACATTTTAATATGGAAGAGAATTATTTTCAAGGAAAGGTTACACTTTACAGGCTGGAACCAGTTGTTCTCACCTTGAGAAATTAAAGAAGCAAGTTTCATCTGAGGAATGAGGTAGGATGCCAGAGGGCATTAGGAACACATACAAGGAGGATGGCAGAAGCTCCCCCAGATGCAGGAAGAAGCTGAAAAAATATGAGTCTGACAGTTCTCATTTACTCATTTTGTCTAACGGCTTTATTCAGTATTGAAACAAGTCATATTTTTCAAATGGACCTTGTAGCTGGTCTATTCACACACTTTTTCACTCTAGTATTCATTTCTTTTTCATTACCAAGGAGCAGACTGTCACCCTAGCAACCTGAGTGTCAAATCTCTCATGCAAACACCTGCACTTTTCAAGGAGAAGATCACACATTTCGTGCAGATAATAATGTGATCAGAAAAGATGACTTTTTTTTTCAAGTCTATTTGAGGGAGGTATACACTTGAAAGGAGAAAAATCAAAGTATATGTATCAAATGATTTCCTTCCTTTAGGTAAAGATATTTAACCTTTCTAAGTTAATTGGAGGCTAATTATTACATGTTTATTTGCCAAGTATTTATTAGATGCCTTGTTAATATAAATAGATGACTACATGTACTCATAGTTCCCATTTCTTATATAAAAGTAGCATAATGTACAAATTTTCCCCACCTTTTTATTCACTTTTCAAAATATCCTGGAGATCATGCTATACAAGTATGTAAGATGTTCTTATTCTTTTTTTAAAGCTGGAATGAATGATTTTTAAATGTTCTTCAAATTCTGACATTTTGTAATTCATGTAGAATCATGGAAACAAATTATAACTATGTTTATGCCATATCTATCTTTTTCCTCTAAGCTTGTTTTCACAGTATACTGCTTTGCTCAGCAGTTTCTTACAGAGAACTCAAAAAGATAGGAACTGTGAGGTCTGCCTTTGAAATATTTACATTTTTCCTCCTTTTTTTGTATTGCAATTGCCTTATAGTCCAATTAATAGTCACAGCATGCCTACTATGTTTTGGTAACATGGTTAGGTAATAGATATTCAATAGTGACAATCATGTTAGCTGCACTCAAGTCGCTTAAAGACTAGTACAAAGCAACAGCTATGTTCACAGAAAAAAAAAAAAAATAGTGTTAAAATTCATATTACAGAAGCTTTCTGGAACTTGAGGGTGATAGTAAATTATTACCTTCTATCTTTCAGGTTCTGAATCATTTGAGAATAAACAGTATTTAAAAGGAGACCGACATGTCTTCTTTGTAAGATTTTTTTAGAGACTAGAGCTTGGAACACCCAGGAAATTGGCTTCTTAACTATCAACCTACTAAATGAACTGATTTATCCCAACTCATAACAGTCAGAGTAGCTAAGAGCTGCTGGTTTCTTTCCATACAATGCAGAGAAGACCTGTACTCATGAATGCACCTTGCCACAGCAGGGTTACAGGTAAGAATGATGGTCTGAGAATCAATTAGCATGAAGTTATGCCATGCATATTCTGTGACTCTTTGTTCAACTCATTAATTAGATAAATCACACATCTTCCTTGGGTAGAAGCAAGTGAGAGATGAAGGGAAACTAGCTGCTTCTATTGGAGAACTAGAGAGTAGCATTGAAAAAGGAATGAATGAAGCAAAGAGCATGGTGCATTTTTGAAAATGGAAGTAATTCTATATGGCTGGAGCCCCAGTTACAACGGGGGAGAAATCCCCACTTCTAATCAATTCAGTATTCTTGCTTTCCTGCTTCTCTGCTTCACACTTCTGAGCATTGTTATGTTGAATCATGGAATGGTGCAGATTATTGCCACTACAAACTTGTAATCTTCACTCATACCTATGCATTCAAAGTTGCCAAACATTATTCTCTGAGTCCTTAGGTTTGTCCCTCTAGTGTCTACACTTGTTCTTTCAATATGTTGTATTGTAAGGAAGATATTATTCTACCATTCCCAACCTTTCCCTGGAAACTTCCATTTGCAAATAAAATATATCAAAAGACAGGAACTTTCTGAAGTACTTGTCCCTTCAACATTAGACTTCTTGGTATTCTACCCTTCCTCTTTTCCTTTCTTTCTGATTTAATAGAAGATTTGGCTTCTTTTCTGACAAAGGTTTATACTATCACCTTTGTTATGGATTTCATCTTTTATCACCACTTCAGGACTTAGTAAATACAACATTTTTGCTCTTGATTTTCAAACCATCTCACTTTACCAAATGTTTGCCATCATTAAAAAGTGTTTTTACACTTTTTCCCCAATATTGTGAATAGAGTTGATTTAAAAAGTATCACGTCCATCTCACATACATGGTCGTGCATGTTAAAATATAACAATATTTTAAAAACTATTCTCTACCTTGAAACCAAGAATATAAAATTAGTGAATAGAAAATAGTAAATTAGTAAATAGAAAAATAGTAAAGAAGAAACACAAGATCAGCTAGTGAGCCTGATGAGAAAGAGACCATGAGAAAGCAAGATTATATATGGACCTTTAGAGCTGGGACTTAGGACTTTAAATCCCACCAAGAATAGAACATCTAGAATGGTGGAGTAAGGACCTCTGAAAATCTACTTCTCCATAAAAGCAATGAGATCATTGGTGAAAATTTTCAAAATCAACTTTTGGAGAATTCTGGAAGTCATCTAAAGGCTTACACCAATCCAAAGATCATTTAATATATACAATATAAAATGTGTCATTTTAAGTTGCCCTAATCCTATCCCCTTTCCCCAGCTTCATGGTAGCCTTGAAAATCACAGCATTTAAACTACAATATCTGTGGAAACAGTGGCCTAGAAACCACTAGAGGAGGCAAAATGGTTTTGAGGCTTATGAAAAGTTCCATTCCCAGTGGTGTGTCACTTTTTGACCTCTCTGGCAGTTCTCCAAAAATCTCCATTCTAAAGGCTTTTACTTTTTTTGACATGACACAGAGTACTCTTTGCAAACACCCCTATGCCAGGGCATTTATCATAAGCAACTAGTGTCAATTTTTAAAAGATCTTTTGCTTCCTGAGGTAGCACTACAAGTTGTGGTTAACAAGATGCTGACCAAAAAAATTGAAAAGGAAATTCTAAGGAAAGAAATGCCCATTGTGTGCTTTGAAAAGCCCTAGCACATTTCTGGGGACCTAGAAGGCTGTGGGCATGTTCAGGGCTTTGCACCTTCCCAGGAAATACATGAGAAGGCCCTCATCTCTGGTGACCTTGAGGTCCTGCACAAAGAAATGAAAGCTAAGGTAGAGTCGTAAACTGCCTGCCAAGGTTTTGAAGGCAGATTCCAATACACAAACACAGCTACTCACTACAAGCTGGGAGACACAGTGAGTCAAGCCATTTAAGGTAATACCTGCCCAATCATTAGTTAACCACCAAGCTTACTGAGCAAACACTTCAGTTGGCAAACAAAACAAAGAATACAGACTTTTCAGTTACTCCTTATTAGTCACTAAACAAACAGCTGCACCAAAAGCAATGACAAACAGCCAACAACAATAAAACCTGTGGGGTGGATCTGCTGTCCAGAGTAGGAATAGTATATTATTTTAAATATCCAGTTTACAACAAAAGATCATGAAAAAGGCAAAGAAAAATATGGGCAATATACAAACAAAACTTAGTCAATAGAAGCTGTGGCTGAGGAAGCTCAGACATTGGGCTTACTAGAAAAAAAACATTTAAATAAGATATGATAAATATGTCTGAACAAATAAAGAAATGTTGTCCAAAGCATTAAAGGAATTTAAGAGCATTATGACTCACCAAATAAAGTATATGAATAAATTTAGAAATATATAAAAAGAATAAAATAGAAATTCCAGAGCTCAAAATTAAAATAACTAAAATGAAAAATTCATTACAGGGGAACAATGGCAGATTTGAGCAGGCAGTACAAAGAATCAGAAAAATTGAATTCAGGTCAATTGAGATTATCCAATCTGAGGAACATAAAGAAAAAAATTATGAAGAAAAATGAACAGAGAATCAGAAACATATGGGATACCATCAAGCATACCAAAATAATGGGAGTTCCAGTAGAAAAGAATAGAAAAATAGGGGGAGGGAGCATAAATATTTTCAGAAAAAAGGCTGAAACTTCCCAAATTTGATAAAGAACGTTAACCTACACATCCAAAAAGCTCATTGAACTGCAAGAAGGATAAATTCAAAGGATCCACACCAAGACACAGCATAGTGAAACTGTTGAAAGCCAAAGAAAAAGATAAAATCTTGAAAGCAGCAAGAGATGAGACTCATCATAGACAAAGTATTCTCAATAAAATTAACTCCCTTATCATAAAACATGGAGTCTAGAAGGCAGGGATGACACGTTATGTATACTGAAAGGAAAAGAGGGTTACCCAAGAAATAGAAATCCTTCAAAAATGAAGAAGAAAAGAAGACATTACAGATAAACAAAAACTGAAATTATTCAATGATAGTAGACCTGCCCTACAGGAAATACTAAAAAGAACTGTCAGAGGAAAGTGACAGCTGATACCACCTCCAGGGAAAGAGTCTTACCACGTGAATGGTAGCAAAATGTTTGCCACCAGGAACAGCAGTCCTAGTGGTGGTGGTGATGTTGTTGTTAAATTCTTAATATATTAACTTTTAAAACCTAGAAGTCCCAGGAAACAGATTAAGAAAATTTAAAGTATTGATTCCTTATAAAGGTTTTAATATTACGTTCTTTGTTAAACTGGGACTTGGGTGGCATTTGGTATCATTTTCCCCTGGTTTGCAGGATTTGAAGCTGCCAAGGAAAGCAGAACCTAGGCACTAGATAGGACAATGTTTAATCACGTAGAGGAGAGACAAAGTCAGCTTCAGTAATGGGCATCAGTCCCTAATGGCCAGTGGATCTTGCTCCAGAGCCAACACAGGGAATTGATATGCACATACCCCTCTTGTACTGTGAAACAAAGTACCCCACACCCTCCCAACCAGGAACAGATATATTAGTGTACATATTTTATGATGTCTCCAGGGAATGTTTACATACACTCAAGGGAAAAAGGGTAAGGAATATTCTGGCAGGTCACTGAATGTGTTTTTTGTCAAGGCAAGCTGTGTGATGGTTAGGCTCATGTAAAAGCTTGGCCAGGTAATGGTGCTTGGTTGTTTGGGCAAGCAGGCATTAGCCTAATTGTTACCATGAATACATTTCATAGACTTAAATCATCAGTAAGTGGATTGCATCTATGTCTGAGTACATCTACAATCAACTAAGGAGATTGCCTTCAGCAATGAGAGACATCTCATCCAATCAGTTGAAGACCTTAAAAGGAAAAGTGATGATTTCAGCAGTCAGAAGAGAGAATTTTCATCTCTACTTTTGCCAGCCAGTTCTACCTGAGGAATTCATCAAAGACTTTCATTGGAGTTCCTGGCTTGCAGCCTGCCCTACAGAATTTGAACTCGTGCATCCCCAGTCATGTGAGATGATTTTATAAAATTTCATAGTATTTACAGATATCTCCTGTTAGTTCTATTTCCCTAGAGAACCCTAACTAATACCTATCATCCTAGGCACCAGGCTGACACATCTGGTCCTAAACACAGGGCTTTTATTTGAGTCCTAGCGAAAGGCAGCAGGCCACACTCAGACTGTTCCATACCATGGGAGTCCTTCAAGCTGAAAGGAGAAACACTATACAGTAATATAAATCTGCATGCAGAAATAAAAATATACCAGTAAAAGTAGTTACATGGGTAAATGTAAACGATCATATAAATGTATTTTTGTTTGTAACACTTTTCTTTGCTTATATGCATATCAAATATGCAACTGCATAAAGCAATAATTATAAATCTGTATTATGATGTATAAAGATGTCATCTATGTGATAATAATTGTAAAAATGAGGGTGGAGGAATAGAGCTATATTGAAGCAATATTGACATTAATTTAGTTTTTTTTTTATAGATTTATTTATTTTATTACATATCTCCCCTCCCCCCTGCTGCGGCGACACGCCGAGACCGGTCACCACGCAGGTGCGGCTTTCCCCGCTTGTGAGTGGCTTCTGCTTTCCATTCACGGCCGGCTCTCCTTCAGTTCGCAGGTGGCTGGCTGCACTCCATTCGCGGGCGACCTGCCCTGCCCGTGGCGGCTTTTGCCCTGTCCGTGGCAACTTTTTGCCCTGCCCACGGCGGCTCTGGCCCACCCATGGCGGCTTGCCATTCTCAAGGCGGTCTGCCCGCTAGGAGAGGTCCCCGGGAACCGAACCTGGGGCCTCTCATGTGGTATGCCGGCGCCCTATCCACTGGCCTATCGAGCCGGCCCCAACATTAATTTAGTATTAATCCAAACTAGCCCGTTATAAATTAAGATGTTAATTGTATCTCCAGGGAACAACTAGCAAAACTCAAAAAGATATATGGTAAAAGAAACAGGAATTAAAATGATATAATAGACAATATCTATTTAAAACCAAAAAAGACAATAATGGATTATTAAAGGAACAAAAAAAGACAAAATATATAGAAAATACTTATCAAAATGGCAGGTATTAATACTTACATATCAAGAATTGCATTAAATGTAAATTGGCTAAGCAGTCCAATAAAAAAACTAGAGATTAGCAGTATAGATTGAAAAATAAATACATGCTATCTACAAGAGACACACTCTAGATTCAAAGACAGAAATAGATTGAAAGAAAAGTATGGAAAAGATACCAGGCAAACAATAGTACCTGAAAGAGGGTTGGATCAGTTATACTAATATCAGACAAATAGATTTCAGGACAAGAAATGTTACTAGAGACAAAGAAAGATATTTGGTAATGATCAAAGTGTCACTTCATCAGGAAGATATAATGATTATCAACATACATGAACCCAAGAACAGTGCCCAAAACACATGGGAAAATTGAAAGGAGAAATAGACAATTCATTGATAATGTGGAGATTTCAATGCCCTACTTTCAATAATGGATAGAACAGCATAGTGAGAAAAAACTGAGGCAGAGGCTAACAGATACCCTAAATTGCAGAGATGTAGCTGAGAGTCCAGGGAGATCAAGGTAGTTAGAGTTTATTGGGCAGAGTATCAGAGGAAAGCACTGCACAGAGAACCCTGGAGCTCTGCAGAGAGTCCCCCTGAAGTATTAGGGAGAGTATTGATCAGAACATATGTGTGAGAAAATAACCCAAGGACTGTGAAAAATGCCATATTAAAGATTATATGGAATAGTGCCCAGCACTAAGACAGGGTGGGAATAGTGATCATTCTTACCTACCAGACTACAAAAGGTCATAATTATCTTGGGTTTAGTCTTGACTCTCAGAATCAGGTAATATTTAGCCCTGATTAAATCTTGCTCTGAACCTGCGTAACACATCATTTAAACAAGATCTGAAAGGATCAACCTATTTTCAAGTAACTTAGGAGCATCCCAGTATGGGGGCATCTTAAGTATCTTTATAGGACTACAAAATCATCCACCACACAAAAAGGTAAAATTCACAATGACTTGTACATAGACAAAGATATCAGGAAAATGTGGGGAAAATAATTTATGAAAACTTACTCAGAACTGACACAGATGTTAGAATTAGCAAAAATAATATTTAAAGAGGTTTTATGGTCATATCCATACATACAAAAAGTAGAGGACAATGAAATAAAGACAAAAATCTAACTTATATGTAGGAAAGTTGAAATGTATGAAATTAAAAATACACTGGATAGGATTAATAGTGGATTAGACATTGCAAAATAATTATTTAACTTGAAGGTGTAGCAATATAAACTACCAAAAATTAAATGCAGATAGAAAAAGAATAAAAAAAAGAAAATGAATAGAACATTAGTAAACTGTTGGGTAGCTTTAATCAGCCTGATATACTTTTAATTTAAGACACTGAATGAGAAGAGAGACTGGAACAGAAAAAATACTTGAGGATATAATAGTCTAATATTTCTAAATTTAATCAAAATTATAATCCCACAGATCCAAGAAGCTTAATGGACCCCTCAAAATTTAAAAAAGAAGAAGAAGAAGAAGAAGAAGAAGAAGAAGAAAATTACCAAAGGCCAAAGTCACATTATATTCTCCTTGCTCAAATCATTGATAAAGAGTAAAGTCTTAAATGCAGGTCAGAAGAATAAAGAACACATTACATACAAAGGAATAATGAATGATAAGGATGATAAATTTCACACTGGAAACAATGCAAATGAGAAGTCTGTGGAACAACTTCTTTAGAGTACTGAAACAATAAAGCCATCAGCCTAAATTCTACAAAAAAAGTTAAACTTCTATAACTAGCCAAATTTGTTTATATTACAAGCCAAAGTAGACATTTTCAGATATATAAAATTTGAAGGATTTTATCATCAGCAAAATGAATTGTGGAAATGTTCAAGTCCTCTGGTAGAAGAAAAAGTATTGGTAATTTGTATTTATCTATTTTTAAGTTCAATGACTTGTTTTCTCTGTCATCTGTATTCTGCTGCTGAGATAATTTATTCTACTCTTTATTTAAAATACTACAGTTTCCATTAGTTTCTTTTATATAGTGTCTATTTCTCTGGAGATATTTCCTATCTTTTCATTTATTTCAAGTGTGATTTCTTTTATTTCTTGGAAAATAGCTCTGATAGTTGCTTTAAAGTCTATGTCCAATAATTCCAATATCTGAGTCATCTCACAGTGGGTATTTGTTGTCTTTCTCAAGAGTCACATTTTCCTGGTTCTCTATATCTTGAATAATTTGGTGTTACACAAAAACATATATTGGAGTGTCTCACGCATGTGTGTTCTGAGGGTTTGGCTGAGAATTGTGCGAGTTTGTACATAGGATTAGGGGATTTCTCACTCTAGCTTTCTTCCCTTTGAAATTCTCTGCTTATTCTGGCCCACAGGAACTCCTGTCCCTGGTTTCTCTGGCCAGGAAGTTGATGGCATTTACCTGAGTTTTTGGCTTCCGGTGCGACTATGCTGTTCTGTAATTAGAGTTTAACCTCAGGGCAAAGCCATGTGAGGAGAAAACAAAGCAGAAACAAAATCAGAAACTCATCCCCAGACATATCGCTTCTTCAATTTTTTAAAACACATATTTTATTGATACATATTAATAAAGCATACAGTTCGCCCAGTGTGCAATCAGTGGTATTCAGTGTAATCACTTATTTGTGCATTCATCACTTCAGTCATTCTTAGAGCACTTTAATTATTCCAATAATAATAATAATAAACAAAAAACAAATAAAACTCATCACCTCTCAATCTTTTTATGCTTCCCCTGCTGCACATAGCTGCTATTCTTTTTCCTTCTCTCTAGTATATTTATATTTATATTTTGTAAAGCAGTCTTATATGTGCAATATCACCCATATTCATGTTTTACATGAAGTTTTACGATCTTATACAGTCCCATGTTACAGTTTTAGCTTTCCTTCTAGTAATATACATGACCTTAGAGTTTCTCTTTCAACCACTGTCATACCCACACAATAGCACTGCTAGTTACAAACACCATGACATGCTTTAACCATTTCTAGTCATTTCCAAAGATTTACAAACAACCTTTTCACCAATTCTGCACAAATTAACCCTCAGCTTTCCATTCTTTACCCTTCTTCTATTTTCTGGTGATTTATATTCTAATTATTAACTCCATGAGTTTACACAATATATTTAGTTCTTCAAATTTTGTTTTTCTTCTACAGTCAACCTGCTTTTGTTTGTTTTTCCAGAACTCCAATTAATTAATTTTGTACCTTTTTTTTCCTTCAGATTTTATAGCTGTAATCAGCAAATGAATGCACTGTAGGGGGCTTGCTCTGCCATAGTTAAACTAGAACCTTTAGGACTAGATGTTTAAATCCCTGATTAAGATTGTTTTTCCTATGAATGATTCAAAAAATTTTAATTTTCTCAGTGTAATCAGAATTATCACAGAATGATGAAAGAACAATCAAGAACAATCATAGAGAAATCAAAGGATGAGGAAGTACTAGCTCTGTAGAGTGGATTTAGTGGGTAAAAAGAGAAAAGAATAAAGTTGTTTTTTGATTGCACTATATACTGATTATTTGATAAAATATTTATATATGTAAAGTTAATTAGGAGACATGTAGAACTGACTGAAAAGTTAAAAAAAAAAAAAAAACCAAAACACCCAAGTTGCAAAACAAGAATACAGCCAATAAGTCACCCACAAGTATATAGACAAGAGAGTATGGTGGAGAGTCAATGTTAAAAGACAGAATTCAGAGAATTTTCCAGTGGTGATGAAGGCATGAGTCTTTATATTGTTTCATATTAAATGTCCTTTTAGGTCTTGTGCACCACTTTTTAAAAATCTTTATAGTTGCATTTGTTACTAAGTGTCTACTAAGAGAAGAAATAATAGAGTGTGACAGTCACATGATAGAGTATGTAGAAATTTAAATAAATTAATTTTGTTTGCATTAATATGTATACAGATAAAATTTTAGTGTCCTGTCAGCATTTGGATAATATTTATTTTATGAAAATTTGTACTTAACGGAAACTAATAAACCAATAATGTATATTGTTTATGGAAAATATATATACAACCACATTGTTAAAAACATGAAGAGGCAGAATATACACCAGCCTTGTTTTTGATTGCTCAGATGAACCTGAGATATAGTGAGGCTCCTGGGTGTATGCCAGTCAGAAGATATGATGATTGACATCATATTAAAACTAGGAAGAAAGAGAACAAAAAGCCTAATGAATTCAAACATAATTCCAGAATTTAAAGTCAAAGAGCTGCTATTTTAAAATACAGGCAATGATTTGCAATTGGGCAGCTTCTCACAAAGGTGGATCTATGTGATTCTGCTGAAGGGCGAGTAGTAGCAGCATTTTACTTAATGCTGTCTAATCACTCTCCTGAGTAATGCTGACTGTTCCAGCTCATGTCGATAGAAGAAAAATGTGTTATTGAGCATGCAGGTGGGGAGAAAAGTTCTAAGTCATGTATATACACAAACAATATAAAAACCATACAGGAGAATGATAAGCTAAAAACAAGAACCTGATAAGCATACAGTTCAGCATGATGGTTGGTATTCATGGGTGAGGAACTATAGCTGTATCAGGAAGAGCACAGAGGAAATTCAAAGGTAATTTCTTTTCTTTAAAAGCATTGTTAGTTGTATTGTCTATCTTGATGTCTTAAATATGTTTAAATTTTATTTTCTACCTTTCAATATTTAATTAAAAAATATGAAAAATAAAACAGGCATAAGACATAAAGAGGCATTTGAAGAGATAATATGTCAATATGAAAAAGGAAATATACTTAATCATATTAGTAATCAAGGAATGCACAGTAAAGCCTCAATAAGAAACCATTTCAAATCCATTATATTAACAACAATTTGAGAAGTTGTTATATTTGAATTTTGAGGAGGTAGTATATAACAGGAGTTCTCATCATCTGCTGATGAGAATGTAAATAAGTACAACCAGTTTGGAAAGGAGTTGGGAATTTCTAAGATTAGCTTAAATGTACCAACTTTTGGCTCAATGATTTCACTCCTGGGTATAATATCAAATAAACTCTTGCACATGTGCACATAGCGACAAGGAGACATTGGCAGCAATGTTCACAGCAGCGTTGATAAAGCACTTGAAATGATGCAAATGTTCATCAACATTAAAAAGGATGGCAACTACAGTATATTTATACAATGGAAGAGTAAACAGCAATAAAATATTAATGAACAACAACTACAGATGTCAAAATTGGAGAATCTTAATAACATGGGGCTGAAAAAAAAGCAGCACATCAAAAAATAGGTGAACCTACATACACACACGCACATACACACGCTTAGGGATACAGGCATAGATTTAATACTATAAAGAAGACCAAAAAAATAAGTAACACAAAAATTCAGAATCGTGATTGACATTGGGCATGAGGCAAGTAATGTGATCAAAGAAGATTGACAGTGGACCTCTGTGGGATAGGAAATCATTATTTCTTAACCTTTGTGGTACATAAATAGTTATTATTTTAAGACTGTGCATATAAATTAATATACCATTTGTATGCATATTTCACATTTTCTTTTTAAGAACACATTAGACCTCTCATATTGACCATTTTGTTTTATAGAGCTCGTTAACTATTTTGACATGGATTGAGAAGAAAAAAAAAAAATTAGTAGCATGTAGCAACCTTTATGCATAATAAAATAATGCTTTCACTACAGGGATTTTCTGTTTACAAAGCACATTTACAATCATTAGACCTCTTTTCATTTGATCAATTTTATCCTTTGAAATGCACTAGAACAAAGATCATTATACTTTTACATGAGAAAGATGATGAAAGAGTTTGTGACATTCCTAAGTTTAAATAATGATTAACCCTATAGAATGAGATAGTATATGAAATCAATTTTGTATTCTTATGATAAATTCAACTTGGTCTTAATGTATTAACTTATTAGCACATTTTTATTCAGTTTGCTAAGTTTTAAAAAGGATTTTGCTTCCCAGTTCATAAGATTGTCCAAATGTATGATGTTTTTCTAATTATGTTTATGCTGTTGATTCTATCTTTCTAGCATTGTGGTCTAAAATCTACCAAGTCTTGAAAATTTATTGCTTAACACACGGCCAATTTTTATTATGCTTAATATAAGCTTGAAAAGAATGTATAATTCCCAATTTGGTGCAATATTCTATATATGTCAATTACATAAAGCTTATTTTTTTAATTGTCCTTTTCAAATCTTGTGCTGCTTTATTGAATTTTTCTCTGCTTGATGTGTAAATTACTGAAATAGCTGTGTTAAAAACCTTGCCCTATGGGGGACGGATGTGGCTCAAATGGTTAGGCGTCCGTCTCCCATATGGAGGGACCTGGGTTCGATCCCCAGGACCTCCTGATAAAAATAAAGAAAAAATATAGAGGGCACGTGGGCCACCAGGCCCTGCAGTGGGTGTGCCACCAGGCCCCATGCACTGGTGTGCTGTCAGGCCCTGTAAGTGGGTGAGCTCCCCTGGCCCCATGCGCTGGGCAATTCTCTGTGTCTGTTTCCTGCCCTCTCTTCTCATCCTTCTCTTCCTGTCTTCACCAGGATTCGATCCTGGGAACCTCAGATGTGGGAGAGAGGCATCCTACCACCTGTGCCACCATAGTTCCTGATTTTTTGGTGCATCTCATCTTGGCTTTCCCTTGTGTCACTCTCCTGTTATGTCATCACAAAAACAGCAAAAATGAGGTTGGGGGGGTAAAAATGGATAAAATTAAATAAATCTTAAAAAAAAAACCGTTAAGTTTTAAAAAAAATCTTGCCCTATGATGCCGAGTTTAATTGGTCAGTATAGCCTATAAATTATTGGTATAAATATTTTGAGTCTATGTTATTAGGTAATTATAAAGTTATAATTTTTATATTTTCCTGATTTATTTATTGAACCTTTATCATCCCATTAAATTTGATTTGCCTCTAATGATCCTTTTTCTTTGCGGTCTACTTTATTAGATATTATCCAGGCTACTCCAGCTTTGGTTGTATTGGTATGGAGGATCTTTTCCTTATGTTTTAAATTTGTACTCATTGTCTTCTTAAAGGAAGTAGCAAGGTGTTATAGTCAAAAGGGTAAATCCCTTAGAACAGGGCCTACCTCATAGTAATTGCTCAGTGAATTGTGAGATGCAGCAGGCACTGAGTTTAAGAGCTCAGGATCTGGAATCACGTGCCCTGGGTTGGAATCCTGCTCTGCAACCTGTGAGCCAGGTGATCTTGGCAAGTTAATTCCTTTTTTCTTTATTTTCCTCATCTGTAAAATGGGATGATAATAAATAATCCTAAATCACAGAGGCACTGTATTGATTGGGCGAATAAATATAAGTGTCTAGCACATAAAATTGTGATATTAAAGTGATAGTTTTCAGTGTATCTCTTGTATATAGTACAGAGTTGGAATTTGCTTTTAAAATCTTGGTATGATAACTGAGGGTGTAGCCTTATTTCAATTACCTATTTCTGTGGAATAAACCACTCCAAAAATAGTGGTTTAAAATAACACTTATTTGATCATCTTTTATGATTCTGTGGGTTTACAGGGCTCAGATGGACAGATCTGCTGCTCCTTGTAACATTGAGTTATGCCCCACAATTACCGGGGACTCCACTTGTTGACATGTAGGAATTAGCTGAGACTATCCACCAGGATACCTGCCCTAGGCCCCTCCACTCCGCTTGGGTATTTCCCACCAGTGGCTGGGCACTGCACAGGAAATTTCTAATTGTGTGTGCTCCAAGTAGGAGGAAGTGAAAGCTAACTTTGCTCTTAAAGGCTCAGCTTGGAATGTGCACAGTGTCAGTTCTGGTGCACTCTGTCATTTAAGCAGCGTCCTTTCCAGCCCAGATTCAGAAGGAGGGCAGATAAACTCCACCTTTCAATGAGAGAATAGAAAAAAAAAATTGCAGCCGTGTTTAACGTACTGCAAGTCTTTTTACATTTTTAGTGGTTTTTGTATGCCTGGATTAATTTCATATGCTATTCTCCTATGGCTTACTTCTTCTATTTCTAACCTTCTCTTTTGTCTTCTTAGTTGTCCAGGTTTCTATGACAAATCCCACATACTGTTTGGTTTAACGGCAGGAATTTATTGTCTCACAGGTTCAGAGGCTAGAAATCCAAAATCAAGGCAGGGGCGAGACCATACTTTCTGGTGCTTGCTTACTTCAATCCTTGGTTTTCTCCAGAATTCTAGTTTCTTCTCTTTGTAAGACCTCCTGTAATATGAATTGAGACCAACCCGGATTCAGCTGCCCACACCTTAACTAAAATAACACTTCATATCTACAAATGGTTTCACTCCCACTGACATATAGATTAAGATTAAGAATATGCTTTTGTTGGGGTACATAATTCAGCCTACCACATCTTCCTTGAAGTTTTTGAATTCGTACCTCTCTATTTTTGGAAGTTAAATATCCTCCACCTATTACTTTAGAGATTGCCACAGCTTTTTTCACATGTCTACTAAATTTAACAAATATAAAACCGATTCCCTTAAACAATTTAAATGTCCAAAGACATCACGTGTCTAACCACCCTCTTCCAATATATATGCTATTATGCAGAATATTGATTCTAGCCTGATTTTCCCCCAAATTAAACAATATAACTATTATTTGATATCGTCATTTCTTGTAGATATAACCATTATTTACCACTATACTGATCTTCATTTTTTTCTATTTTACTTTGCTGTGGCTAGAGGTGGATTTCATTTTATGTATCTTGCTTGGGGTTCTTGAATCTATGGTTTGATGTTTTTCCTCAGTGGAAAATTATGTGTTTCTTCAAATATTGCTGCTTCTCCATTTCCGCTTTCATTTTCTTCCAAAACTCTGAATTTACATTTTAGATCATGTCACTCTAACTTCAATGTCTCTTAGTCTCTCATATTTTCTATCTTTTTTTTTTTTTATTCTGTGGTGTGTTGTGGATTCTTTCTTTGGGTCCACCTTTTTTTTCAATAATTCTTTCTTCAGCTGTGTAATATTCTAGTTAGTCTACCCAATGAATTTTTAATGACGTTTATTATATGTTTAATTTCTAGAAATTCTCAATGATTATTTTTCAAATCTTTTCCTGCTCATATTTTAACATTTCCTTTCAAGTCTTTAATCATATGCTTTATAGTTACAATGTATCTGTGACTGAAAAATGCCAATATCTGAAGCTACATTGGGCTTTTTTCAACTGCCTATTGTTTGAGTGATTTTTTCTGGTATTATGGTGATTTTATTTTATTTTTTTATGTTACGTTTTGAAATTCTTGATTGTTGAGCTATTTATTTACCTAAGGATATTTTCTATGGGGAGGATAAGAATTGCATTTGTATCTGTCAGTTGCTTGAGGGGCAGTATTTAAAAACTTGGAACTCCTTTAAATTATCTTTTTGAAATATATTGGTGCATACTAGTACCCCAATAATGCTGTGATTATGAATTCTTAGGAGAGATTTTTATTTGTCCTAGAGGCAGCGTTAGGGTTCCTTGACTTGCCTTACTAAGCAGCAGTGCTTATTTCTCATTCACGATTACATTTTGCTTAGAACTACATGGGGTCTCAGCTAATTGTAAATATTTCCTATTATATACACCACCTTTTTCTGGCACTTGGCTTTATGACCTCATCTCTGTACCCTGAAAAGTTGTGTGAATAAAACCTCAATTCTCCAGGCTTACACAGATGACTTCAGGGTAGAAGTGAACTTTAGCAATTGCTTCTTTTCCGGGAATATAAATGCACACACACATAAAGATATATATACACATATCTTTAATATGTGATTCAGCATTTTAGTTGTTTTGGTTAAGTGAGCTGTTTACATCCCTTTTTCAAATCAAAGATTAGGACTGAATGGTGGATAAGGTGTCATAGTCTATACTTTAAAAATGGAATAAAACATAATTGAACTGAATGGAATGAATAAAATAAAATATAGACAGCATATCTTCTTATGCAATTTTAAGTATTATTAACATGTAATTTTCAGTATTGTTTTTGTGGGGAAAAAATGTGCCTCTCTTTCTCACCTTCTCTGTCTGCTGTCTGGATTAAAATGTACTTTAAAAAAAATGGTGAACCAGCTATAGCTCAATTGGTAGGACTCTGGTTTACCACATGGCAAGCCGCCGCAGACCAGGCAAGCCGCCGCGAGCAGGCAAGCCGCTGCACGGTGAGCTGACTCGGCAGGATGCCGCAGCAGGGGGAGACAATCAGACACAGAAGAACACAAAGCAAATGAACACAGCGAGAACAAGCAGCGAGGGGGGGATATATAAATTAAAAAAATAAATAAATCTTTTTAAAAAATGTACTCTTTACTGTGGGTTGCAATAATAGGGTTTAAAAAACACATTCAAGATATCTTATCTGCTTTCAGAAGTTAGTATATTACAAAATCCTTTTGTGATCTTCCTTATTTTCATGGTCTTAGAATAAAGGGTTTCTTTAAGCATAATCTACCTTACTTGAGCAAATTGGAATTCTCTTAGTTCCTATAAATTAACCATAAGAATTTTTTTTCTTGGTGTTCTAAATATTGTTATTTGGACCCTATGAAAGTTTTTGAAAGACACAATTTCCTTAGAAAAAAATGAGAAAATTACTAGAGGCACAATGAGTAATTTCTACAGCAATATTTGACAGACAGTTATGAACACTGGCCTTATTACTGAGACTGTTTGAAAGAGCTATAGCAGGTTTATAGGCAAAGCAAATGGTGTGAATCATGGGCAAAAAGCCCAGTGTGAAACACTAATTCCATCATGTTCCCAGCTCTGTGCAAGGGGGATTCCTTTGCAGATTCCATCAGACCATCCCTTTTAGTCTCTGGTGCTATTCCTGAGCAGAAATTACCAAAGGCTGTCCTAAGGGAATCCAGGGTTTCCCCTTTGGAGAGTGTTACACAGGGTACCTTGTGACAAGGAGACCTGGGATGCCTTTCCCTGGAGTGCCACCCACATCTCATGAATATTTAAAATTTAGCTCTGCCACAGTCAGCTGATCTGTGTCCTACTCTGGGAAACAATGCATAATGGATCACCGCTTTTGCCTCCCCCCTTCTCCCCTCCACAAACAAGCACAGGATGTCTCTCTGATTTATTTATTTCTAGAATGCTTTCCAGCGAGGAAAGCTCTGCAGACTGCATCGTTCAGCAATTCTCTAGGATTTTACAATCGCATTTTATTAGTTTTTCTTCACTAAATCCCATGACATTGACCTAGCTACCCTTCTTAATAGGAAAAGCAGATTTCTAGATATTATAGTTTAATGTTGTGGGGGAAGAAAAAAGATACAGACTATTAAGGTAGTGCCCCTTAGTCTGGCTCTGCTAGTGACTACCTGGGGAAGTAGGGGGTCGACATTATGCTTCAGTGTATGTATTCATTTTTTCAATTGTAAAATGTAAGTAAACCCTTGTTGATTCCCTAATAGAGTTGCACGGAGAATTAGGGGAATAATATTATCACATATTTATATGAAAGTAACTTAGAAACCCTGGCACCATGATTAAGAGTTAAAAGACAGGCCTTGGAAAGCAGTGTAAACTCTGGAAGATAATTCACCCTTTTGAGCTTGTGTCTTCATCCAAAAAGTGAAGAAGATAATATTCCTACATCTAAAGTTGTTTTTAGGATTAAATGGGTTAATATGTGTATGATACTGAGAATAATGCCCGTATATAATAAGCTCTCAGTAACTGTTAGTTCTTATTGAAGAAATATACAAACGTTTGTTATTATTATTGTTTGGGGACTGCCAATGGGTTATAAAGATGTAAGCTTTTGGATGACAAAGATGTTTCTATACAAAGCAGAGGACGTTTTCACAGTGGAAACATGAAAGTGCCCAAGCTTAAAATAGAACCTGAAGCCAAAAAGATACTATGTTACCCATATTTCTTTTCATTATTTGGTAAACTATTATTTTTGTTCTTCTCTCAGGAAAGCCCTCTATCATTAGTGTTCCGTGATCTGTCCATGGATCTGTCTTGAGCCTTGTGACTTGTATTTTGTTTAAAGATTTCTTTAACAAGGTAACTTAATAACTCCAGTCATACTTCATAATTCCCTCCAGGAAGTTGTTCCCTGGGATATTGTCAGGTTCATGATCCCCTTATTCAGAACTTCTGAATAAGTTCACTTTATTCATCGTTATAATAATAAGATTAATGAACAAAAAATACTACTTACAAACACCAACTTTAATTCTATAGAATGCACATGGACAACAATGATTCAGAGTAAGCTCTGCTTGTGACTCTCTTCCCCTAACTCATAGTGCTGTTCTTTTATTTCTTTTTCCTGTATGGCACATGAAGTTTTGGGATAGGCTAGCTCCAGGATTTAGGCTTTGTGCGTTTGTACATTTTCCCCAAGACTCTATAATTTGCAATGTGGCTTGGAAAGAGGTAGGATGTTTCTTGCATCTCTGCTCCAGTCACATCATCATTTCTGCCCCTGCTTTTTTGTTTTCTTTGACTGGTTTTGATTCACTTTCCACCTTGTGAAAAGCCACCAGTCATCAGTAAATACCTAGTTTCTTTGGTTCCTGCAGGGCTCAATAGAATGGTATCGACTCTCTTTACACATTAGAGAGAGGAGAAGATCTTATGACCTTTCTTCACCAGGAGCTGCCATCCTGACATGGTCTTTAATTCTGCTTTCCTCCCTCACTCCCTGCCCTTGCCCAGAAATGCTTCTCTTCTCCATTTTGTCTTCTTGTGGCTTCACTTCCCCTCAGTTTTCCTAACCTTTCTAGTACAATATTCATTACATTTATTGTTTTTTTAAAAAACAGTAAGAAAGTGGAATCATCATGATCACTGTGGGAAAAAAAACAGATAAATAATAGCAAGTACTTTCACAATTATAGAATTTCAGAGCTGTATGCCACTTACAGAGTGAATGGGAGTAGAAAAGGCCATTTCTATGATTTCTCCTTACTACATAAATATTAAACTTAAAAGATGTCTGAGCCAAAGATCGGCACCCTCCATAAATCAAAAACATGTAATGATTTCCTACTACAAGTTGGGTAGTGTTCTTTGGCACCAGGATATAGTAGTGAGTCATGGAACTGTTACCTTTTTTTTTTTAAAGGTTTATTTTTTATTTATTATATATCCCCCCCTCTCTACTTGTTCTTGCTGTGCTCATCTTTGCGTTCTTCTGTGTCTGCTTGTCTCCCCCTGCTGTGGCGACCCACTGAGTCAGCTCACTGCGCGGCGACCTGCCCTGCCCACGGCGGCTTGCCTTCTCAAGGCGGTCTGCCTGCTCGAGGAGGCCCCAGGAACCAAACCCAGGGCCTCCCCATGTGGTAAACCGGAGCCCTACCTATCGGGCTACAGCCGGCCCCCTGGAATTGTTACCTCTGAGTGAAGAAGGACACTAAATAGATTTTCAAAAAAATAGTTTCATATAACTTGCAAGCATGAAGAAATATTTAAGAGTGGATTAAAAGAAGCCTCTCTAGCAGGAGATGTTTGAATTAAAACAAAAATGATGAGACAATGGAAGCTACATTTCTAACTAAGGGAAGAGTGTTCCAAGAAAAAAGAAGAACAAGTGCAAAAGTACTTAGATGGGATTGAGCCTGAGATGTTAAAGAAAACAGAAGTAATGCCATTGTG
>PVKH010001975.1:0-28534 GCA_004027955.1 Chaetophractus vellerosus
CAGGGTTCCAACACCTACTCTCCAGTTCTTTGGACTGACCCAGTACAATTAAAAAGGAGATGAAGATGGACAATGCCCATTCCAAATACAGAGAGTATCTGTAACTGCAAACAACACAGTTCCACCCATCTACCACTTGGGATCTAAGGTCACTCCCATTAGAAGCAGAGTGGGCATCACAATCCCAAAATCCTCAAAATTGGGAAATGAACAATGTACTACAGTAGACATTATTATACTGTAAACTTATTATTCTAACAATGGAGGAAATGTTATCATTGATATAAAGGCAGTAGCCACTGGAGATTCTAAGGGATGGGAGAGGGAAGAATAGTTATATTATGGGGGCATTTTGGGGAAATTGTGTTTGCCCTGCATGACACTGCAATGATGTTTACAGGTCATTATATATTTTGTCATAACCTACAAAATTGTATGACACAGAGTGTAAACTATAATGTAAAATATAGTCCATGTTAACTAGCAATGATTCGATATGTGTTTATTAATTTAAACAATTGTACCACACTAAAAAAGGATGTTGTTGATTGAGGAAAGTGTGGGAGGGAGACAGAGTTGAGCACATGGGAATCCAATATATTTTTAATTTAACATTTGTGCAGTCTAAAGCTTCTTTAAAAATAAATGGAAATTAATTAAATAAATCCACACGTGAATATTTATAACAGGTGTATTTGCAATTTTGAAAATCTGAAGGCAACCAAGGTGTTCAATAGTGAATAGCTAAACTCACTATGCTATATCTATAAAATTGAATATTACTGAGATAAAAAGAAATGTTCCATCCAGTCACAAAAGATACTGATGAATGTTAAATGATTATTTCTAATTAAAAGAAACCAGTTTAAAATTCTCCATATGTATGATATCGATTATAAGAATTTCTGGATAAGATAGAATAATGAGACAACAAAATATTCACTATTTGCCAGAGGACTGTGGAGAGGGAAGAAGGGCTGAATAGATGAAGCACAGTGGAATTTTTAGAGAGATGAATCTATTCTGTGCCATCCTGTAATTCTAGACACATGATATTATACATTTGTTAAAACCCATTGAACTTGACAACACAAAGAGTGAACCATATATATATACAAGTAAAAAAAATCACTTACAAGTCAAGGGAATCCCAGATAAAACAAAAATGTTGCAAACCTATCTAATATGTTACAAATGTATAACTTGCCTTCATAGGAGGGAATGGGGGCAAATATGCTGATAGAAGTAATAATGGATATGAATGGAGGATGTAAAAAGAATTCAAAAGAAACTGCAAAATTACAGTACTCTAATAATGTAGCATTCCACCATGTATAGATTAACAATTCTAATACTTCTATGCATAAAAAAACTAATTTCTTCTAATACATACATTTCTAATTTCTTGCAGAATTTTTGTGAAGTTTTCATTGTGCAACCTGTTTAGTTAAAATTATTCCTAGGTATTCTGTTCTATTAGATGCTGTGGTGAATGTATGTTTTTATTTCCAGTTAAGAATGTTCTTTCTATTGCATAAAAAACAACTAATTTTTGCATGTTAATTGCATAGGTTTCATTTGACTGGATTCATTTGTGAGCTCTAGAGTTTTCTTGTGGAAGCTTTGTCATGTTCTATATAAAGGATTATCACATCTCTTAAAACAGCTCATTTTACGTCCTTTCTAATTTGGGCACCTTTTATTTAGTTTTATGGCCTAATTTCTTAACTTCCAGCACAATACTATATAGCAGTAGTGAAGGTAGACAGCCTTGTCTTGTTCCAGAACTCAGGGGGATGGCTTTCACTCAGCATTGAGGACAAGATTACCTGTATTGGGGGCCAGCTGTAGCCCAGTGGATAGGGCACTGGTTCACCACATGGGAGGCCATGGGTTCAGTTCCTGGGAGTTTTCTCTGAGAGGGCAGACCACCTTGAAAGGGCAAGCCACCATGGGTGGGGCAAAGCCACCATGGGCAAGACAAAAAGCTGCCATGGGCAGGGCATATCACCTGTGAACAGGGCAGAGATGCCCATGAGCAGGGTAAGCTGCCTGCATGGTGAGCTGACTCGGTTCATCACTGCAACAGGGGAAGACAAAGCAGACACAGAAGAATGCAAAAGAAAATGAACACGGCAAGAACAAGCAGAAAGGGGGAAATATGTAACAACAAAAAGATTACCTATATTTTTACATATATAATATTTATCATGTTGAGAAAGTTACTTTCTATTCTTATTTTTAAAGTATTTTTATCACAAAAAGTGGTTGGAATTTATCATTCACACTTTCTGCATCAATTGAGGTTTTCATGTGATTTTCCTCTTCATTGTGATAGTATAGTATAGTACATTGGTTTTCTGAAGTTGAATACCCTTTTATCCTGGGATAAATCCCATTTTGTCTAGGTAGATAATTCTTGCAATATTCTCTTGGATTCAGTATGCTGGTTTTTGTTGAGAGTTTTTGCATCTAAATTTATGAGAGAAATTGGACCTTGGTTTTCTTTCCTTATGGCTTTAGGTAGCTTTGGTATCACAATAACTTTAGCCTCATAGAATGAGTTTGGAACATATATCTTGACTTTAATTTGGAAGGTTTTGAGAAGTACTGATAATTAAGTCTTCTTTGAATATTTCATAGATTTCTTTATGGAAGCTGTCTGATCCTAGAGTTCTCATTTTGGGAGGTTTTTGATAAATAGTTGAATCTTTTACTTATACTTTTGTTGAGATCTATTTCATTTCAGTCAATTTAGATAAATTGCATGTTTCTAGGACTCGGTCCATTCCTTCTAGATTTTCTAGATTTTTGGCAGACAATTGTTCATAGTATTGATTAATAATCCCTTAATATCAGTGATATCTAGCAACATACCTGATTTGATTTTTGATTTTGGTAATTTGCATCCACTTTATTATTTCTTTTTCACTCTAAATAAACCTTTGATATTTTATTGATCTTTTCTAAGAAACAATTTCATTGGTTTGCTCAATTTATTTTTTTTAGACTATTTCATTTCTCTTCACTTAAATCTTTATTATTTCCTTCTTTCTGCTAGATTCAGGTCCAGTTTGCCTTCTTTTTCTATTTCCCACAAATCTGTAGATAAGTTATTGATTCATTGTTTCTTAAAGTATGAGGATTCACACCTATAAGTTTCCCTGAATCTTTTAAATTCACCCCTAATCTGGCCAAACAGAAGGAATTAATTTAGCCATAAAATAAATAATAAAATGGACTATTATGTGTAGTGAAATTCAAATGCCAGGTACAATTTTTGGAGACTTTCATTGAAGAATTTGAGAGTCTATATTACTGAACACATTTCATATGAAAATTGTATTAGTCAGCCAATGGGGTGTTTTGCAATATACCAATAATTGGTTGGTTTTTATAAAGGGCATTTATTTAGCATAGAAGCTTACAGTTACCCAGCCACAAAGCATAAGTTTTTTCCCTCACCAAAGTCCACGTGTTGGAGCCAGATAGGTGCCGACGTCTGCCAGGTCTCAGGCTTTTGGGTTCCTCTCCTACTGGGGCTACATTTCTCTCCATTCTTAGTGCTTCCTCCACAAGGTCAGCTGTAGACTATCAGGCAAATGGCCCTCTCCAACATCAGAACTGCTTCTCAAATCTCTGTCTTTTGTCTTTCGTTTTGTACTTGAGATCACACCCACCAAGCGGTGGGGATCAACGTCCCACTGATGTGGCAGTTAATGCCCCAATCACAACCCAATCATGCCCAGATTAAGAGATCAGTCTGCAAGGATGATTCAATTTATATTTTTGGAATTCATAATTATATAAAACTGTCAAACCATTACAAAAATGAATTCAAAAATTCTCCTAAGTGGAAACTGGTAAGAGAATCTTATATAAAAGATGGATCCTTGGAATTACAATTGCACAGTAATGGTAAGCAAGTGTAAATACATTAATCAAATATGGGTATCAAGAGACATATTTCCTTTGATACTTGTGCTACAGGTGGAAAAAGCCCTCTGAATGAGAATCCACTGTACCATCTGAAATCAGCACCTATATGGCCTTAAAGGCTCTAGGTACACAACTTAACATTAATTTTTTTAGCTTTCTAATTTCAAAATACTGTCAAATGTGAATCCTTTCTTTTCCACCAAGACCTATAAGAATTCACACAAATATGGGCTCAACAAATTTAAGAGAGCACAATTTTAAAAATCAATATATCAATGATGTACTTTCTAACATTGCTAGAATCACAATAATTCTATAGTAGTATACCAATAAATCCATAGTTCATTTCCCAACCCTGAGTATTCTGGAGTGGTGATGTCTACTCCATCTCTAAGTGATCTCATGGGGCTGATGGATGAGACTCTCTTGATTGCAGTTGTAGACTCTCTTGGTTCCTTGGTATAGCAGTTATCCACAGTCAATACCTTGCAAGTTGTCCTGGGTGAGACCAATGAACTGGAGAGTAAGTATTGCAACTCTATTGAGATTCTGTTCCCAGCTAACACTTGGGCAGCCCAAAGATTTAAGACTCTTGGATGTACACATACCAACTCTAATACTGATTATAGGTTCAAATAGAAGGACAGAAGAGTCATGGTAAAGGAATGTGGAGGCAGTGGCCACTGGAGGTTCTGAGGGCAGGGAGAGGGAAAAACAGGTATAAAATAGGGACATTTTTGGGGCTTGGGAATTGCTCTGAATGACATTGCAATGACAGATGCAGGCCATTATATATCATGTCATAAACCACAGAATTGGGTAGGAGAGAGTGAAAACCACAATGTAAACTTTAATCCACACTTAGTGGCAATGGTTTAAAATGTGTTCATCAAATGCAATGAATGTACCTCACTAATGAAGGATGTTGTTAATGTGAGAAAATTGGGAGATTTGTTGAGAAGAGCACATGGGAATCCACTATAATTTTAGTTTTTATTTATTACATATCCCCCCCATTCTGCTTGTTCTTGCTGTGTTCATTTTTGCATTCTTCTGTGTCTGATTGTCTGCCCCACTGTGGTGACCCACTGAGTCAGCTCACTGCATGGCAGCCTGCCTGCTTGCAGTGGCTTGCCCTGCTCATGGGGGCTTGCCCTGCTCATGGGGGTTTGTCCTGCCCATGGTAACTTGCCCTCCCCACAGCGGCTTGTCTTCTCAAGACAGTCTGCCTGCTAGAGCAGGCAATGGGAACTGAACCTGGGGCTCCTATGTGGTAAACCAGTGCCCTACCAATTGGGCTACAGCCAGGACCCCGATATAATTTTTATGTGACATTTGTGTAATTTAAGTATTTTTAAAAATTAAATAAAGTAATTCAATATATTTTTATTTATTTTTTTAATTTATTATACATCCCCCCCTTTTTGGCTTGCTCTTGCTGTGTTCATTTTTCTCTGCATTCCTCTGTGTCTGCTTGTCTCCCACTGCTGGGGTGACCCACAGAGTCAGCTCATTGGTGTGGTGGACCACCTGCTCATGGGGGCTTCCCCTTGCTCACAGAGGCTTGCCTTTGCCTGTGGGGACTTGCCTTTTTGCCCACACATGGGGCTTCCCTTTGTCTGTGGCAGCATGCTCCACCCATGGCAGCATACCCCACCCACATTGGCTTGCCTTCTTGAGGTAGTCTTCCTGTTCAAGGAGGCCCAGGGACCAAACCTGGAGCCTCCCATGTGGTAAACCAGTGCCCTACCAACTGGGCTATACAGCCAGCCCCAAAATAATTCAATATAAACACTAAGAAAACAAGTTACCATGACTAAGATCCAGAAGGAAAGTAGAGAGTGAAAGGAAGCCTTTAGGTGTTTCAGATTTTGAAATTATTCGGAGAGAGATTATGAAACACTTTTTAATGAATTTTAGAAGATTGAAAAGAATTTTGCAATTATATAAAATGACATAAACATATTTCAATAATGAAATAAATAGAACCACTAAATTTGAAATGTACAATCATGAAAATTTGAAATTTTCATGTAGTAAGACTGGGAGAAATTTAGCTGCAATGGAAACCAAAGGTCCACCCATGCTGAAACAGCAATTGGAAAATAAACCAAATTTATATCTGTGGACTTTCCTACATCTGACACTTTCTCTTTCTTCCTGCATTTACTGCCTGTAAAGCATTCCCTCCCATGATATTTTCTTCCCACAGTGAAACTGAACTTCTGTGGTTCATTTCAGTAATTTATTGTTCCACTGGAGGTTTCTTCCTTCATTCTGGAAACTGCAGGAGAGGAAATACATATGTAACCAAATTTTGGATGATGTATCTCAGAACTACATGGGTGCTTCCAATTCTTCTGAGAAAGGTGATCTGGATGTGAGGAGAAATGGAAAGAGTGGCATTAGGGAAAGACACTAGGGTATGAAACCCAGGACCTCTCATCAAATACTGTGACTCTAGCATTTGATTCACTTGGAATCTCAGCTTTTAGAAGTGGAGGAAGGAATCATTGTTCCTATGTTTGATATATACTCACTTAGACACTGGCTACATAATTATGGTGCATTATAAGAGGTAGGGCTCTGTTACTCCTTTCTACTGTGTCTTAATTTAAATAATGTTCCCTGGACATGAGGGCATTTAATCTCACTACCCCCACTCTAGGCACTTAATCTTCATTTGACAGTGACCATCTTTTCTAAGTTTCTCATGGTAGGGTCCCAAAATAATTCTTCTACTCACACAACAAAATACAACTGAACAGAACAGAGCTCACTTAAAATGATTCTTGTCCTCCTTCTATATAACATACTTTTCATGGTTACAGGCAGCAATTTAGTGCTCCACTTATCCAGGAAAAATACTAGTATTTCCTTCTGTAACCTAGTGTTTATCCCTCACTCAATTTAAGGAAGTTTATTTAGCTGCAATTTCTATTTTAAGGCCTCTCTTCAAATTTTACCTTAACAAAAACTTAAAACATACTTACATTTCACCAATAGAAGATACATTGATGATTTTTTTTCTAGAAGCTATTTATATATTCTTCATGAACAAATCTAGTTTTCCATGAGAACAAATGTATGCTCTCAGTTCAGAGTGAATCATTATTGTTTCCACATATTTTATGGTCCGTAAGAAGAACAAAATTCTACTCACAAAATGAGAAATATATTTTTTCTCCTGAGAGAAAAATAGGAGATGCAGGAAAGGAGAAGTAAGTAATGATCTAGGAGAATATAGCAGATTTGAAATGATCTCTATTACTCATTCATGACATGTGCTTTAAAAATCTTTTCTTAAGAATCAATGTACAATGGGGAGCAAATGTGACTTAAGCAGTTGATTACCCACTACCTACATGTGATATCCTGTGTTTGGATTCTGGTGCATCCTGAAAAACAACAATTAAAACCAAGCAAAAGAAACAAACAAGCAAAAAAAAAAAACAACTTAGGGAAGACAAAGTGGCTCAGTAGTTGAGTGCTAGCTTTCCACATATGAGGTTGTAATGGTTTGGGAGTTTTAAGTAATTATGAATTCCAAAAATATAAATTGAATCATGCTTGTAAACTGATCTGTTAATCTGAGCATGATTAGGCTATTATTAGGGCCACATCAGTAGGGCATTGAGCCCCGCCTCTCAGTGGATGTGGTCTCAAGTATAAAAGTCAAGGCAAAAGGAAGAGGGAGAGATTTGAGAAGCAGTTTTGATGTTGGAGAGGATACCCCAGGAGAAGACAAGTGAACCATTCACCTGATAGTCTACACAACAAAATACAACTGAGCTCTGTTCTGGTCAGTTGTATTTTGTTGTGTGAACTATGAGGTGATAGTTGCAGCGCTGGGAAGAGAGGAACCCAAAAAGCCTAAACCCTGGCAAACTTTGGCAGCTGTCTTGCTCCAACACGTGGACACGTGGACTTTGGTGAGGGAAGAAACTTATGCTTTGTGGCCTGGTAACTGTAAGCTTGTACCCCAAATAAATACCCTTTATAAAGACCAACCAATTATTGGTATATTTACAAAGGCACCATTTTGGCTGAAAAATACAGAGTTTGGTACCAAGGAGTGGAGTGAGTGCTTTTTGCAATTACCAAAATATTGGAATGGTGTTATAAATGGGTAAGGGGTAATTTTTGGAGGAATTGTGAAATGCTTGATGGGAAAGGCCTAGATCACTTTGAAGAGACTTTTGATAGCAATAAGAATGCTAAAGAGCCTTTTTATGATGCCTTAGAAATAAATGATGAAACTATTATTGGAAACTGGAGGAAAGGTGGTCAATGTTTTAAAGTTGCAGAAAACTTAGCAAGATTAACTCTTGATGTTATATGGAAGACAGAATTTGAAAATGGTGAACCTGAGCATTTAGCTGATGTCCTCTTCAAAGTAAATCCAGAGAATGTGGCTTGGCTTCTCCTTGTAGCTTATAGCAAAATGCTAGATGAGTGAAATACACTAAGGACTGAACTTTTGAGCACAAAGAAAACAGAAACTGATTCCAAGTGTCTGGAAATCAAGTTTCCAGATGAAAGTGCCCCATTTGAAAACTTAGCTAAATGTGGAACTTGTAAATCAGAATTGAAGATGCAGTTATCTCAGAAAGACTTGTGGAAAGACTTACTGTCTGATGGCTTGGACCCCAGCTTCCTGCATGCTAAACTAACAGAGTTTTTTAGAACAATGTATGAAAAAAAACACTGTTCACTTGGACTAAAAAGGATATGGAAAGGAGACTTTGAAGGAGAAACAGCTTTAAGGAGAAAACCATAAAAGCTGAGATCATGGAATTAACATATTGCCTTGGGCCAAGAGTTGAGCCCCAGCCATGTGTTCAGAGAGAGTGAGTTTTCATGAGCAGTTGAAGAGGGTGGATGTCCCCACCCAATGATCTGGAAGAGTTTTGCCTCCCTAGGGTGCAGAGAGGGTGAATTTACCCCAGAAGTTGAGGCAGGTGCTGCCACAGGGTACAGGGAGGGTGGAGCACATTCCTCAAAGATTAGGGTGGTTAAGGTCAGCAGCCCATTGGTCTGAGAGGGGTGCTCCTGTCCTCCATAGATTAGAGAAGGCCAGGTGGTCAACTCATTGCTCTGAGAGGTTTGAGCCTGTATGCCAAAAGTTAGGGGGATTGTTGACTTCACCTCACTGTACTAGGGCTGCTAAGACTCTAACCCAAAGATTGGGTAAGGTGGGGCAATCACCCCAATCCTCTTGGAGCATGAGGTCTAGAGTTTGGTCAGATGCTTGATGAGGGTGGAAACAAGAACATGGCTATTGAGAAAGCCTTTGGAAAGGGTGGGTTCCCATGTGGCCCCAAGGAGAAGAAACCATTATCTTAAAAATGACTCTCAAACTTTGAAATGAAATGGAGGATTCCCTGCAGTTTTGCTGAAATGTAGAGGGTCCATGACTCATTTTTAACATCCCAGTTTCTCCTTATGATAATGAAAAAATTTATTCTCTGTCTTTCCTTTTGTGTATTGGAAGCAGATTAATGATTAGGTAAGGTTCAGAGTTCTATAGCAGATAGTATTTTGCCAAGAACATAACCTGTATTTATTTAAAATGATCATGATACGATTTTGTACTTGCATTGTTACTGAATTAAGGTTTTTTGAATATTGTAATGTATTTTTGGAATTGAGTGGGTGGAGTGTAATGGTTTGGCAGTTTTATCTAATTATGAATTCCAAAAATATAAATTGAATCCTTCTTGTAAACTGATCTGTTAATCTGAATGTGATTAGGTTATGATTAGGACATTAACTGGGCCACTTCAGTAGGGCATTGAGTCCCACCCTTCAGTGGACATGATCTCAAATATAAAAGGCAAGGCAAAGGGCAAAGGGAGCAGATTTGTGAAGCAGATTGTAGAAATATTTCTGATGTTGCAGAAGATGCCCCAGGAAAAGACAAGTGAGCCACTCACCTGATAGTCTACAGCTGCAGCCCTGGGAAGAGAGGAACCCCAAAAGCCTGAACCCTGGCAAAGTCCAGCAGCTGTCTTGCTCCAACATGTGGACTTTGGTTAGGGAAGAAACTTATGCTTTGTGGTAATTGTAAACTTCTACCCCAAATAAATACCGTTCACAAAGACCAACCAGTTATTGGTATATTTGCAAAGGCACCCCTTTGGCTGATTAATACAGAGGTCCCAGATTCAATCCCTGCCAGCTGCTCCTCAAAACAAAACAAAACAAAAGAATCAATGTACCAGCATGATATATTAGAAAGAAAACAGGGAAGCTTCTAAGAGATTTTTGTAAGAAATACAATCACCCTCTCTCCTAAATTTCACTGAAAATGTAAGTAAGTTTGACATCCACAATCAAGTCTACATGATATTATATGAGGTCAGTAGAGTGGGCTGGCAATTTGCAGCATTTTCTACCTCTTTCTGACTTATGTTCCTGTCCTCCAGAGGATGGGGAACTAGCAGGGGTGGTGCCATTTAAACCAATATATATGGCATGATACTCTTACTACCTGATTGCAGAAAGTGGGCATATTTGTGGAGGCAACAACTTAGTAGAGTCTTCTTGAGTGTACAGGATTACTGGTAACAACAGAGTATCAACATTCTTAGCTGGCCTGTTTTCCAGTGTTTTCTACACTTCTGATTGCTTGAAAGACATAACTCTAGATTTCTCTATAAGATAAGTATGCATGCTTATGATGTTTTTTCTCAAAATTCCTAAAGAGCTTTTCCTGGAAAGAGACTTATGCTTAAAGAAAATAAGCCATACAAGCAAAATATTTGGAACAGGAACTAATTGCTAAAGCACACATTTACAGGAAAGGAATCTGGGAGCTGATATATCAAATTTTTGGGAGTGAGACCACCAATGACACCATTTCCAGTTGATAAATGTACATGATTTTGTATGTATAGATTGGAAAAATGATTCACAATATATTGTTTGCAGTAATCACTAAAGACAGTACCTAGGAAATATTTTGACAAACTGACTGGCTTGGGTGATAAATGATTTTGCTGGGACTCATGATTCAAGGAATATGGAGTGAGGTGAGGCTTTACTTATACAAGAGTAATTTCCAGAAAGAAGTGACAAGCTGAGGATTTTTAATTCTCAGATTATGGTGCAATCAAAACACAGAAATTTTATAAGACTGCATAAATGAAATATCTTTCCCTGAAAATTGCAGTTCTGACATGGGTATGCCTTAAAAAATAGAGTCTGAGCTTGTTGCTTACTAAATTACAAAATGAGAATAAATTCATGGATTACCCCCAAAATATGAAGTAAATACAAATAAACCATTTTTTTTAAAATGGCATTAGGTCAGAACAATCACTAATCCCAAAATGGCATTCTGATTTTCCACTTGTACTGATGGTCCTTAGATCAGGTGAAGAATGAAGCATTCATCTTATTCTACCTCACAAAGAAGAAAATAGGCCTACATAAAAACCTGAAATTATGTCCTACTATCTGGGTTTAATAGTTGAGAAAGACATAATCAGAAATGGAGAAAACACACACATTCTCTTTTATGATCTGTAAATCTGGAATATTAGTGTAGAAAGGGCCAAAAGAAATTTCCTGAAAAATGTACTTAACTTGGAAAATAATTTTTAAAGGGCAATCTTACATCCTTGGAATAATCACAGAAATCACTGAGATCACCAATATTTGAAGAAATATTAACAATATTGAGCCAATATTGTTTGTGTTGTCAATTACCATTTCACTTAATTTATGATTAGGAATGTGCAGGGGAAAGGAGCATATCAGAGATGGAATGTGGATTATTGTAAACCAAATCAGATGATGTCTCCAGTTCCAGATGTGGCCTCTCTCTGGAGCCAAAGAAAAAAATCCTTGGTAGATGGTACAGAGCCATTGCTATGAGTGATTATTTTTCACCAAAATGATATAACACAAGCTGTTGCTTTCATTTGGCAGTGACAGCAGTGTACCTTCATTCCTCCAGGACGTCCTATAATTTTATATATACAGAATTACCTGTATTAAATATTTTACTGCTTAAAATCCAGGCAGCAGTGTCTTCCTTCCAACTTGATCTGGGGACTACAATAAGAGAGATCATATGATGTAAAATAATACAGAATAAAGAGGTGTACATGATATATAAAAACAAAAGAAATAGAATTCTGAAAATTAGGCAAATAATAGATTATCTTTCTACACACTTATAAGGAATCCTAATGTTTGAACTCTGCTAATCATGAGCATTTTTCTGAACTTGAGACAAAGTATCCTTTTAAAGAGAGAATGTTTCTCGCTTTTTATAGGCCTGCTTTTTGTCCTTGTTTCTAAGACTTTAGATAAAGGGGTTCAGCATGGGAGTGACTACTATGTACATCATTGAGGCTATTGTGCTTGCCCTTGAGTCTTGGGTAGCAGCAAAACTAAGATACTCTACAAGAATTGTACCATAACACAAGGTCAATACTGAGAGGTGAGACCCACAAGTAGAAAACGTTTTACACTTCCCTCAGCAGTTGAAATTCTCAAAATGGAGGATACAATCTTGGAGTAAGAGAAAAGGATCCCAGTGAGTGGAATAATACCCAGTAGTCCAGAGGTGACATATATCACCAAGCTATTCACAAAGGTGTCAGAAAAAAACATTTGGAGTGCCTGATTAAGATCACAAAAAAAATGGGGAATTTCCAACTCTGTACAAAAAGACAATCACAAAACCATTAACTCATGTAAAAGAGAGAACAAAACATTTAATATCCAGGATGACAGTAGCAGGAGGCCACAGACCTGGGGGTTCATGATGACCATGTAGTGAAGGGGGTGATAGAAGGCCACAAGGTGGTCATAGGCAATCACAGCCAAGAAGGAATTATCTATTTGTGCAAAAAGCATGAAAAAATACATCTGGCTGAGGCAGTTTTCATAAGTTATAATTTGCTCTGTGTCTGGATGTTCAGCAGCATTTTTGGAATAGTGCTGGAGGTGAAAAAGATGTCTTAAAAAGACAGGTTGCAGAGGGAGAAGTACATGGGTGTGTGGAGGTAGGAATGTGAGATGATAGCCAAGATAATGAGCAGATTCCCAATGAAGGTGACCAGGTTCATGGACAGGAAGGAACAGCTCAAAGAGGATAGGCTGCAATTCTGTATCTTCTGAGAGACCCAGGAGGGCAAATTCTAAAACATGTCTTTGATTTTCTGGTTATGTGTAGCTGAAGAAACTGCTAGAAAAGAGATAAGAACAATGGGAATTTAGCCACAAACAATGATCAGCAAATTGTCCAAAATATTATGATTTGTAAATACATTGAATTAATGATTTCTTATTATAGATAGAAAGGAGATAAATAGATGATAGATAGATAGATAGATAGATAGATAGATAGATAGATAGATAGATATAGATAGATAGATAGATGATAGATAGATAGATAGATAGATCTAATGCTCTTTATCTGAAAATGTCAGGGAAAACAAACGTCCCTGACTCTCCTTGATACTTCTGCTGACTAGCCATCTTTGTTCATAATTGGAAATATTTTCTAATGGCAATAATTTTCACTACAAATTTTCTTAGAATTTATTTTATTCAACAAACATTTTGACCAATCATTTTGTAACTTGTGATGAAAAAGCTGGGATAATGGATATTGGTGATGATAGCACAATATTCTGAATGTAATTGATATTATCGCAATGTATATTTGAAAATAAATAAAGTGTGAAATCCTGAGTTGTATATCGGTTACTACAACTAATTGTTTTAATTGATTAATTAATTTGAAGTATTCTGTTTTAAAAATATCAGAGACTCAATATTGTTAAGATGCCATTTATTCCCAACCTGATCTATACATTCAACTCAATCCAGTTCTAAATGCCAGCAGGTTATTTTGACGATACTGACAAACTAATTCAAAAATTTATATGGAAAGGCAAAAAAACTAGAAATATAAAAAATACTGAAGAAGATCAAATTTGTAGGATCCGTATTATCTGATACCACCTAGATAGCCTAAACAATACTGAAGAAAAAGGACAAAGTTGTAGTACCATACAAATTGATTTCAAAACTACTATGAGAGCACAATACTGAAACAGAGTTGTATTGTTGAAATAGAAATATAAACTAAAGTTAGAGAACCAAGAAATAGACCACACAAATGTGGTTAAGTAACCATTTAAATAAGTAAAGTCTATTTAATTGAGAAAGTGTGTTTTTTCCAACAAATATTCTGGAGCAATGGGACACACACATGCCAAACAAAAACAGAATTTATTTTATTCAACAAATATTTTGACCAGTCATTTTGTACACTGTGATAAAAAAAAAGTTGAAATAATGGATATTGGTGATCATAGTACAACATTTGAATGTAAATAATATTACCAAATTTTATGTAAAAATTTACTCAGTATGAATCATATACTTGAAAGTAAAATGCAAAGTATAAAACTTCTGGAATAAAACATACAAGAAAATCTAGGGGTCAGTGGTTTGGTGATGAGTGTTTTGATATAACACGCAAAGCATGATCCAAGAAGAAAATTTATAACTTGGGTTTCATTGAAACATAAAACCCTGCTCTGTGAAAGACTAGATAAGGGAATGAGAAGAAAATCAACAGGGTTGGGGAAAATATTTGCAAAACACTTACCTGTTAAATTATTTGTATTCAAAAATACAAAGACTTCTTAACACCCAACAAACACCCAATTTAAAAATGGGCAAAAGATCTGAAAATCATCCTATGCAACAAGATATACTGTTGGCAAATAAGCATAAACAAAAAGATGCTCAAAATCATTTGTCTTTAGGGACTTGCAAAATTAAAATCGCAATGATATATCACCACACACTTATTACAATAAATAAAAACCTAAACACTAGCAATAACAATTGCTAGTGAAAGTGTGGAGCAATACAACTCTCATTCATTGTTAGTTGGAATAAAAATGGTACATACAGAAGACAATTTAGCAGTTTCTTTTAAAACTAACCATAGCCTTACTATATAATCTAGCAATTGTGCCCTTAGGTATATATGTGGCTTGATTGAAAAGTCCACATAAAACTCATGGGTGAATGTTTCTAGCAGATATATTTATAATCTCTAAAATCTGTAAGGAACCAAGAAGTCACTAAATAGGTGAATAAACACTGCTACAAGGGAATCAAGCTCAGAGATAAAAAGAAATTACCCAGCAAGTCACAAAAGGATGAATCTCACATGACTGCTGCTAATTGAAAGGTATTAATCTAAATATGATAAATATGTATGATTTCAACTATTTGACCTTCTGGATGAGGCAAAATAACAGAATAAATTAATGATCACTGATTGACAGGGTTTATGGACAGAGGGTATGTGGGTGGAATAGATGAAGCACAGGTGAATTTTTAGAGCAGTGACACTATTCTGTATAATACTGTAATTATAGACCCAAAGCATTATGCATTTGTAAAACTAATTGAACTTGTCAACACAGAGTGAATTTTGATGTATGTAAATAAAAATTCATTTATAGGGTTAAAGGAATCCCTGGATGGAATGCAAAATATTCAAGAATCATCTAACTGTATTACGATGTAGGACATGCCCTTTCTGAAAGGGATGGGGAAAGGTGCTGAAATAAATAATATTGAATGTGAATGTAGTCTGTAAAATGCCATCAACGGACACTGTACCTAAGTACTATACTCTAGTTGATAAAGTTGTTTCCCTCCAGGGTATGGATTAACAATTCTATTAATTCTGTAACTTTATCAAGCTTTGAAGATAATGGATGGCAGATGGGGGACTATGTCTCTCACGTGGAGTGGGAGGTGACAGATAAGCAAAGAAAGAGGGCTAGACTATTCTGTGATAATGGTTTAGAAGTAGACACATCAGTATGAACTCATGTGTAGGTTAATATACATAGGGAAGATTACATGTAGAAATACTTATTGATATGGGTATATGCACAATTTAGTGGACACACATGTATTTCCTTAGTCTTTCAGCAGGGAAGGTCTAGATTCCCCAGAAGCAAGGAAAAGAGCTTTTGCCCAGACCTTGGATTTTAACACCATTCTCCAATTCTAGGGTCCTTAGACAAAGGACTGACTGTAGGACTGGAGAAAAATACGTAAGAGCCTGATGCATCTCATAGTACCAGAAAGGAAGTGGGTGCTAAAACAAAACCTTCATGATGAGGGTATACCAGAGAAATACAGGGCATGGTTGAAAGAGCTCCCATGGAAAGAAATGGAACAATTCAAGTGAAATAAATAAAATAGTCTAGCTAAGGTTTTGTCAATTTTATTGATATTCTCAAAGAACAAGCTCTTGGTTTTCATTATTTTTTCTAGTGTTTTTTTTAAAATTCTATTTCAATTAATTCTTCTCTAATCTTTATTTCCTTCTGTCGACTTCCTTAGTGGTTAGTTTGTTGTTCTTTTTCTAATTCCTCCAGATGTGTAGTTAGGTCTTCAATCTTAGATCTTTCTTCTTTTTTGATATATGCATTTATGACTATGAATTTCCCTCTCAGTACAGCTTTTGTGACATCCCATAAGTTTTGATATGTTATCATTTTCATTCATTTTAAGATACTTACTGATCTCTTTTGAGATTTCCCCTTTGATCCACTGTTTGTCTGAGAGTGTGTTGTTTAAATTCCATATCTTTGTGCCTAATCTGGTTCTCTGGCCCTTACTGTTTTCGAGCTTCACTCCATTGTGTTTAGAGAAATTGCTTTGTATAATTTCAATCTTTCTGAATTCATTGAGAGTTGTTCAGTGGTCTAGCATGCGGTCTATCTTAGAGAATCATCCATGTACACTCAAGAAGGATGTATATCCTGCTGTATTTGGGTGTAGTGTTCTGTATATGTCTAATAGGCCCAGATCTTCTAATGTGCTATTCAAAGTCTTTGTTTCTTTATTGATTCTCTGTGAAGATGTTGGGCCTAATGGCATCAGTGATGTATTAATATCCTCTATATAATTGTAGAGGCATCTATTTCTCCACTTAGCCTTTCCAGTGTTTGCTGAATATATTTTGAGGTGACCCATTAAGGAGCATAAATGTTTATGATTGTTCTTTCTTCTTGAAAGATTACCCCTTTTACTAATATGTAGTGTCCATCTTTGTCTCTTAACATAGTTTTATATTTAATCTATTTTGCCGATATTAGTATAGCCACTCCTTCCCTTTTTCAGTTTTTGTTTGCTTGAAAAATAATTTTTGGCCATTTACTTTCAGTCTCCTTGAATTCCTGGGTCTAAGGTGGGTTTCTTGTAGACAGCATACAGATAGGTCATATTTCCTTATGTATTAGTGCCAATCTGTGTCTCTTGACTTGTGAGTTTACTCCATTAACATTCAGAGTTATTACTGTTAAGAAATTACTTACCTTAGCCATATTTTCTTTGGGTTTATGTATGTCATATAATATTTTTATTTCTCTTTTTGTTTTTATTTATTTTTTCTTACACTCTCCTGCAATTCTCTCTCTATCATGTTTTTCCTTTTCAACGTGTAGCACTCCCTTTAGTGTTTCTTCAGGATTCTTATTGGCATACTCTATTTCTGTTTATCTGTGAATATTTTGGATTCTCCATCCTTTCTGAATGCCAGCATTGCTGGGTGGAGAATTCTTGGCTGGATTTTTTTTTTCTTTTAGCACATTGAATATGTCATACCACTGTTTTCTTGCCTCCATTGTTTCAGATGAGAGATCACCATTTAATCTTATTGAGCTTCCCTTGTATGGTTCTCTTTTCTCTTGCTGCTTTCAATATTCTCTCTTTGTTTTGAGCATTGGACAATTTGACAAGTTTGTGTCTTGGTGTGGGCTTGGAATTTATACTGTTTGGGGTGTATTGCACTTCCTGGACTTGTACATCCACCTCCCTCAATAAGGTTTGGAAGTTTTCAACTACTATTTCCTCCAACATTCCTTCTGTACCCTTTCCCTTCTCTTCTCTCTCTGGGATGCCTATAATGCATATGTTTATGCATTTTGTGTTGTCATTCAGATCCCAAAGTCCCTGCTGGAATTTTTTCATCTTTTCATCTGTTTTATTTCAGATGTACTGTTTTTCACATCCCTTATTCTTTCCTCTGCCTGTTCATAACTGTTGTTATGTGCTTCCAGTGCATTTATTATTTCTTGGATTGCGCTTTTCATTACCATCATATCTGTTATCCTCTTATGTGTGTTTGTAGTTTCTTCAGTATGTCCTCCCAATGTATTCTTAAAACTTTTAGTTTCTTCCTTCACTTCATTACATCGGTTCATGATATTTATTTGGATAGCTCTTATTAGTTATTCTATGTTATGCATCTCATCCTGGTTCTTAGTTTGTTCATTGGACTAGGACATGTCTTCCTGTTTCTTAGTATAGTTTATAATTTTTTGTTGGTGTTTAGGCATCCCTTTATCTTGATGGGTTTATTCAGTTTATTAGTTTCTTTATCTACACTGGGATGTTGTTTTGTTGCTGTTTTTCTGTGCTTGGTAAGTTTTCTTTTGGGCACTTTGTTCTTCTTATTCTATTTCCTTGCTGTTATCTACTTGCCTTGAAAGAAAAAGATTAGCACCAGAGAAAGGGAAAGTGGTAGGAAGAGGAAAAGGATAATGGTAATAATAAGAGTAAAAGGTAGAAGTGGAACCATATAAGACATAGGGAAATTAATAATTAACTCATCTAAGAAGTGTAGAGAAATAGGAATAGAAATGTGGGGTACAAACAAGGAAATGAAAAACTGAATAGTGAAATATATCTAGAATGAATTAACAGGCCAGAATTATAAGAAGAGAGGGAAATAGAAAAGAAAAGGCAATATGAAAACAATTTTAAAAGAAAGAAAACAAAGAATAGAGAAGTCAGAAATTAAAATGAGAAAAATTGAAGACTAAAGAAAGGGAGGTGGAATGTAAGAAGAAAAATAGAAAGCAGATGATAGGAAGATGAAGGTAGAAAAATATTTAGCATAGGTAGAATAAATTGGTATACAATAAAAGGTAGAAACAAAGGGAAGTTTTAAACAGAGTGAACAAAAACAAGGCAGCAGCACCTAATTTTTAAAAAAGGAGAAATGAGGAGGGGGAAGAAAGAGGGGGAAAAAAACCCTCTCAAGCATGCAATCAAACAAAAACAGGAAAAAGAGCCTTCCCTCTTAGACCTCTGAGGAGCTTCTCAGGCTGTCAGTGTTCATCAATCAACTACAGTGATAAATGATTGTGAGAAGGTTGGTGAGTACCCACTTAAATCGATGCCATCTTGTTTTACTTTCCCATTCATGCAGTCTTATAAAATGCCTGTGTTTTAATTGTACTATTATCTGAGAATTAAAAATCCCCAGTTTGTCATTTCTTTCTGGAAGTTTCTCCTGTGCAAGTAAAAACCCCACCTCACTCCTCATTCCTTAAATTATGATTCTCAGCAAAACCATTTATCGAATAAACCAGTCAGGTTGTCAAAATCTTTCCTAGGCACTGTCTTTAGAGGTTAGCATAAACAATATATTATGAATCATTTTTTCAGCCTATACATAAACTAGTGGTGTACATTTATCCACTGGAAATAGTGTCATTGGTTTTCTCACTCCCAACAATTTGATATATTAATTCCCTGATTTCTATCCTTCAAGACTGTATTTTAGCTATTAGTTCCTGTACCAAATAGATTACCTGTATGGCTGTTTTCTTAATCAGAAATTTCTTTCCATAAAAGAGTTCTTTAAGAATTTTGAGGAACTGTCAAACTGTCCTTCACAATGGCTGCACCATTCTACATTCCCACCAGCATGGAATAAGTGTTCCCTTCCCTCCACAACCTCTCTAACACTTGTAGTCCTCTATTTTTTAATAGCTGCCAATCTAATGGGTGTAAGATGACATCTCATTGTGGTTTTGATTTGCATTTCCCTAATAGCTACTGATGTTGAGCATCTTTTCATATGTTTTTTATACATTTGAATTTTTTCTTTGGAGAAGTGTTTATTCAAATCACTTGGCTATTAACCATTGACTACAGTTTATGTTGTAGCTTACACTTTGTCCCACACAGTTTTGTAAGTTATGTCAAAATATACAATGGCTTGTATCCATCACAGCAATGTCATGCAGGACGAATCCAATATCCTGAAAATCCCACCATATTACAGCTATTCTTCCCTCTCCCATCCCTCAGAACCTCTGGTGGCCATTGCCTTTACATGAGTAAGAGTTCTTCCATTCTGAGAATAATAAGTCTATAGTAGAATAATATTTTTAAAGAAATTTCCCCCTTTTAAAATGTGTTGTTTGTTTTATTTTTGAGATATAAGACTTCTTCATGTATACTGGGTATTAGGTCCCTATCAAATAGATTATTACAAAATATTTTCTCCCATTGAGTAAGCTACTTTTTCACTTTCTTGCCAAAGTCCTTTGAAGTGCAAATGTTTTTAATTTTGAGGAGGTCCCATGTATTTATATTTTATTTTGTTGCTCATGCTTTGGGTGTAAAGTTCATGAAACCATTTCCTACTACAAGAACTTGCAGATGTTTCCCTACATTATCTATCAGGAGATATATGGTCTTGGCTCTTATATTTATGTCTTTGATCCATCTTGACTTGATTTATGTATAGGATGTGAGATGGTGATCCTCTCCTCTTCATCAATTGTAATAACTCTACGACACTGATGAATGATGCTGTTAATGTGGGAAAGTGTGGGAGGGAAAGGGTATGTGGCATATGGGAATACCCTACAATTTTATATAACATTCATGTTATCTAAAGTATTTTTTAAATTTTTATAAGTATTAATAATTAAAGAATGACTTTTTAGAAAAAACATAGGAAGTATGCACACTCACCTTTTGGAAGAAGATAGAGTTATGTCTTTCAAGTAATTGTAAGTATAAAAAACACTGAAAACTGGCCACCTAAAAATGTTGATACTTCTGTTATCATCAGGAATATTGTATATTCAAGAAGACTCCCCTGAAGTTGTTCACTCCACAAATATGTCCACTTTCTGCATTTAGGTAGCAAAAGGCTCTTGCCTTAAGTATTGGTTAAATTGGCAACAAGCCTACTAGTTCTTCATACTTTGGAGGATAGGAAAACAAGCTAGAATGTGATAGAAAATGCTACAAAGAGCCAGTCCACCATACTGATATCACACAATAACATGTAGACTGAATTGTGGATGTCAAACTTACTTATACTTTGAGTGTAATTAAGGAGAAAGCATGATTGCATTTTTTACCAAAACCCCCACAGCACCTTCCCAGTTTATTTTCTAATATACCTAGCTTGTAAACAGTTTTCTTTTTGAGGTACTGTGGGTAGGGGGTTGAACCTGGGAACTCGGATGTGAGAAGCCAGCACTCAGAGACTGAGCCACTTTGGCGACCCTGAGATGTTTTGTGTTTTTTTAAATTTATTTTGCTCATTAATTTTTTTTTCATCTTTTCAGGAGGCATTAGGATCTGAGCCCAACACACTCTCCCATGTGGCAGGTGCTCAACTGCCTGGGCCATATCTGCTCCCAATGATGCACTTATTCTTAAAAAATATTTTTTAAGCACATGTCAAGAGTGAGTGATAAAGACCATTTCAACTCTGCTATATTTTCTGAGATCATTACTTAATTCCTCATTCCTGCATCTCTTATTTTTCTCTCAGAAAAAAAAAGCATTCCTGGTTTTCTCAGTAGAATTTTACACTGCTTAAGAGACATAAAATATGTGAAAACAATAATGATTCTCTCTAAACTGAGAGTATAAATTTTTCTCATGGAAAATTAAATTTGTTTATGAAGAATATAGAAATGGCTTCAAGAAAAAATCATCAAATTATCTTCTATTAGTGAAATATAAGTGCAGTTTAAGGTTTTGTTTAAGGAAAAACTTGAAGACAGGCCTTAAAATATAAATTTCAGCTAAAGAAACTTCCATAATTGAGTTAAGGATAAACACAAGGTGACAGAGGGTACTGCTGTTTTTCCTGGAGAAGTGGGAGACTTGATTGCTGCCTGTAAACCATGTAATATTATATAGAAGGAGGAGAAGACTCATTTTGAGCGAGCTCTGCTCTGTTCAATTGTATTATTGTTGTTTAAATACCATAATTATTTACTTGGACCATATCATGAGAAATTTAGAAAAACTGGAAACTTTCATTTGATGATTAACTGTCCAGAGTGGAGGAGGTGAGAAAAAAACACCCTCAGGTCCAGGGAACATCATTTAAACTAAGACACAGTAGAAAGCATTCATAGAGCACTTATCTCTTATAATGCACCATAATAATGTAGCCAGTGTTTAGGTGAGTATATGTCAAACATAGGAGCAATGATTCCTTCCTCCACTGACAAGAGCTGAGTTTCCAAGAGAAGCAAATGCTGGAATCACAGTATTGTATTAGAAAGTCCTGGATTTCATCCCCTAGTGTATTTCACCAATGCTATATTTCTCATTTCCACTCACTTGCAGATCACCCTTCTCAGAAGAATTGGAAGCACCCACATAGTGCTGGGATACATCATCCAAACATTGGTTACATGTGTTTCATATCCTGGAGTTTCCAGAATGAGGGTATTTTGTATGTATTTATTACCCAGGGAGGAAACCACCAATGGAAGAATAAATCACGGAAATGAACCACAGACATTCTGTTTCACTGTAGGCAGAAAATATCATGGGAGGGAATGCTTTACTGGCAGTAAATGCAGGGACAAAGAGAAAGTGTCAGATATAGGAAAGTCCACAGATATAAATTTGGTTTATTTTCCAATTGCTGTTTCAGCGTGGGTGAACCTTTGTTTTCCATTGCAGCTAAACTTATCGAAGTTCCACTACATGGAAATTTTAAATTTTCATCATTGTACATTTCAACTTTACAAGTTCTATTTGTTTCATTATTGAAATATGTTTATGCCATTTTATATAATTGCAATGTTCCTTTTAACTTTCTAAAATGCATTAAAAATGTTTCATATTCTCACTCTGAATAATTTCAAAATCTGAATTAGTTAAAGGCTTTTTCCCCCTATCTGCTTTTCTTCTGGCTCTTATTCATGGTAACTTTTTTCTTTTTCTTTTGTTTTATTATTTTTTATTATTCATATATATCTATATATATTTTTTAAGATACATTGATTACACAAATGTTACATGGAAACTCCAGGAGTACCCATATGTTTGTTTATTTTTAAATTTGTGTTCTGTTTAATTTGTTGGGCTCATATTTTCTGAATTTTTGGAGGTCTAAGTTGGAAAGAAAGGATTTACATTTGGCTTTATTTTGCCTTTAGGAAGCCAGAATCATTTATTGTTAAGTTTTCTACCTACAATTTTTAAGGCCACAAAGGTGCTGTGATTTCAAACTGCATACTGGCTCATCATCCAGAGGGCTTTCCCACCATGTGTCAAGGAAGTGTTTATCTTAATACCCCTATTTGATCAGTGTGTTTATACATTTTAACCTTTAAAATGCTGCTATATTTCCAAGATTCTCACTTTTATATGGGAATCTTTTACCAAATTTTTGAATTAGGAGAACTTTCATCCTATTCACTAATATAGAATCTCAAGTTCTTCAGTGAGGACAGTCTTCCAAAACTGCAGCTAGCATATGAACTCTGCTACCAATTATTTATTTTGTGGTTAAATTAATCCTTTTGTTAGGCCAGTGTAGGGATTAAAAGATTTAAAAGATTAAGGAAAATTGGGGGCCGGCTGTATAGACCAGTGGATAGGGTGTCGGCATACCACATGGGAGGCCCCAGGTTCAGTTCCCAGGGACATCTCCTAGCGGGCAGACTGCCATTGAGAATGGCAAGCCACCATGGGCGGGCCAGAGCCACCGTGGGCAGGGCAAAATGCTGCCACAGACAGGCAAAAGCCACCACGGGCAGGGCAGGTTGCCCACAAATGGAGTGCAGCCAGCCACCCATGAACTGAAAGCCGGCTGTGAATGGAAGTAGAAGCCACCCACAAGTGGGGAAAGCCGTGCCTGCACAGTGACCACTCTCGGCACATCGCCGCAGTGGGGGGGAGGGGAGATATATAATAAAATAAATAAATCTTTTAAAAAAAAAGATTCAGGAAAATTTATAAGTGTGAATCCTCATATTATAAAAATATCCTGAATCAATAGCCTATCTACAGATTTGTGGGAACTAGAAAAAGAAGGGCAAACTGAACCTAATCCTAGTAAAAGGATGAGGAAATTTATAGTGGGGAAACCCACAAACATTGTTAATAAAAGTCAACAGCAACAGTGATAAGTCATGTTCATAAAATGCACCCTGGATATGATGTGATGAAAATGTCACTTATCTCTGGGGTCTTCCTGCAAATACACGTAATCCCAGTCTAATAAGAGAAAAAAACAGACAAATATCAGCAGAGGTATATTTTACAAAATGCCCAATCAGCACTCCTCCTAACCAGCTATCAGAAACAAGGATGGTCTGAGAAAAGGACTAAGGGACTAAGAATTCATGACAAATAAATGTAATCTGGTATTTTGGATGGGTGATGTGAAGAACAGGGGAAAGTGAGTGCATGGTTATGGAAATTCTACTATCATTGCAATTTTTCTCCAAATCTAACACTGTTTAAAAAATTAAGTTTATTAAGAAATAAATTTTTGGTGAAATGCTAAAGCATAGGAAACCAAAAACTCTGACCTTCCTTTCAGATGGTATTACACACCTTGGACAACACTGTCACACTGCTGTAAATCTCATGTTCTTCATCCATTAAATCAGAATAGTGAAACCAATATCAAAGAGTAGTTGAAAGAATTAAATAAAACAATGAATATAAAATATCCAGCATCGTGCCTAGTATTAATAGTGAATATTTTATACATTATGACTCAACCCTACTTAGATTCACTCTCCACACCCCCTTCCTCATGTTTTGCAGCCCTCATCATCAATGTGGGCTTTTGTCAACAGCAATAGTCACATTGACCCAGGGTGAGCTTTCCACAGGGCAAGACTTTGCATGAACATCACCTTCTGTAAACCCTGCATTGACTCTCTAATAACTTCAAACATAAATATCCATCTTGTGGAAAAAACACAAGGATCTCTATTATGTGGCTCCTGCCAACCTGTCCAAGTGCATATTCCACTTGTCAGGTTCTGTCACTCACTGTTGACCAGATATTAATAAATATTTATAAAACCTAATGACACCTTATAGTTATTTTGATCCCAGTTATCTTTCTTTGTATTTTCTTCTTGGAGTACTTCCACAACTTTCTCCTGCTGGAATTACCCCAATTCCTCCTACAACAGTCAGTACAATTAACACTCTCTTGTGAAGACTTCACCAACATCCATTGATTGAGTTTAAACTTTTGGATCATCTTGCAGGAGGATTTCATAGCCACATCAAGATATTGCATGTACTCATTCTATGTATTTAAACCCATTTTAATGTAATTTATTTAATAAAAGGAGCATACTGTTACTCATTTCTTAATTCCCAGAGTAATATTCAGTGCCTACCATGAAGTATTTGATTAATAAATGTTTGTTGAATGACTAAATTAAAAAAGGATTATATATCATCAGACAATTACCACTAATTATGGTCTTTGGCATATATCTGTTATATTTTTTTCATACCCCCTTATTTTTATCTAAATCTATAACAAATAGTCAAAACAATGTATGGAATTGTGGGGGCAGTGATGTATGGGAATTCTACATATTTCATGGTTGGTTGTAAGTTCAAAACTTCTCATATATATATATGAAAGTGAATAAACACATACCTTTAACAATTTTAGAGAAAGAAGAAGCAGTGCAACAGGAATAAAAGATGCTGAATTAGGGCCAGAGGAGACATATTGGAGAAGGAAGATATTTTAGTGTACCTACTATCCACTTCCACTCAGACATTTTAAATAGGCAAGAATTTGTATGATTTTGCTTTCTTTATGTATGTACCTCGCTATGTCCCTAAATTTATCACCAATAAAAGGGTGTTCCCTTTAGACATAACACATTAATTTAGTACCTATGATGATTCTGTGACTCACTATGAAATTATCAAAGAGTCTGAGTTCACCAATGAAGATTCTTCCTTGAATGAGGGATGAAGTTGGAAGCTCTGTTCCCAGGAAGGGCAGGGAAATGAAACTACTCATGAAGTCTATAGAAGACACAATTGTGTTTTCTCATCACCAGAGATCAGTGAAGAAGACTTGGGGTAGTTTAGGAGAAGCATTTAGGTTTTCTGTACATTTGGGATTTATTTCCAATGGGCATCATTAATTTAGTATTCTTTTGTCTCTCTTTTCCATGAGACATTTTTTTGTCTAGAGGAAATAAAGAAAAACAAAATATAAACTTATGCCAGTTTTGACCTTTGGGAGGCTGCTTTGGAGCTCTGTATTCATCTCTTATCCCAGTGACTCCTTACTCCCAGGAGGAGGTTACTTCTTTTTAGGTGTGGACCCTAGAATTGCCAGGTTTCCCATAATGATTTCCATATTGCTGATTCTGGAGTGTGTTTCTGGATACACTAAAACATCTTCTGTCTCTGATCTGTCCCATCTGGCATTGGCTCTCATTCATGAGGCTGTCCTCTATACACAGGATTTCCTCTTGTCTCACTGCTTCTGTTTTTTCCTAATAGTTAGAAATATCTGTTCAACTCATTCAACCATTTGCTTTCTCAGTCATTCAAAAAATATTTATTCAGAATACTGAGTGGTAAGCACTAAACTATGTTCTGGGGATGGAGAAAAATATAAGGTATGGTGCTTGCTCTCATACATCTCCCTATCTAAACAGGCCCAAAGACATGACAATAAATATATAAAACAGTTTTAGGTGGTATACTCAGACCTGGTCAAAGATAATTCGAAATGAATGAAGATTGTCTTTTCCATTTCTATTTAAATCTCTCCTGAGATTTTGGTAGTGATTACATTGAAAGTATGGATCACGTTGGACAGTACTGACAGCTTAATAATAGGAATTCTTCCTATCCATGTACACAGGATATCTTACCATTTCCTTATGTCTTCTTTATTCCTTGCAACAGCATTTTCTAGTTTTCAGTGTCCAAGTCCTTCAAGTCTTTAGTTAATATTATTCTTAGGTATGTTTTTCCCTTAGATATCATGTTATTTGATTTTTTAAAAATTCACATTTAAGAATATTCTTTGCAGTTGCATAAAACACAACAAATTTCTGCATAAAGTTCATACCTTGGAGCAGATATACTCAAGTGGTTGATTGCTTGCCTCCCACATAGGAGATCCTGGGTTTTGTTCTTGGTACATCCTGAAAAAAACAAAAACAAATGACAAGCAAAAGAAGCAAACAAAACAAAACAAAAAACAACTCACAGCAGCAGATGTGACTCTGTGGTTGAGTGCCTGCTCCCACATATGAGATACTGGTTCAGTCCCCACATGCCGTACATAAAACAAATGAACAAACAAACATACCAAAAAAGCAGAAAAAATCTTGTACCTTGCATTTTGGCTGCACTCGTTTATGAGCTCCAGAGTTTTCTTGTGTAAGCTTTGGCATGCTCTCTATAAAGGGTCAGGACATTACTGAAAAGATAGTTTTACTTCTTCTTTTCTAATTTGGATATATTTTATTTAGTTTTATGGCCTAATTTCCTAATGTCCAGTACAACATTGAATAGCAATAGTGAAACAGGCATCCTTGTCTTGTTCCAGACCTCAGGGGGATGGCTTTCACTCTTTCAGCATTTAGGATAAGATTACCTGTGTTTTTACATTAATGATCTTTATCAGGTTGAAGAAGTTACCTTCAATTCTTATTTTTGAGTGTTTTTAATGTAAAACAGTGTGGAATTTATCATTCACATTTTTTGCATGAATTGAGATTTACATCTTCTTTGTGTTAATGTGGTGTAGTGCATTGATTTTCTTATGTTGAACAGCATCGTATACTGAGATAAATCTCACTAGATCATGGATACTTCTTTCAATATTCTATTGGATCTGAAATGCTAGTTTCTGTTGAGTGATTTTGGATCTATCTATCTATCTATCTATATATATATTTAAAGATTTATTTGTAGGGGCCCGGCTAGATAGCTCAGTGGATAAAGAGCTCGCAGGTGTACCACATGGGAGGCCCTGGGTTCGGTTCCCGGGGACCTCTCCGAGCAGGCAGACGGCCTTGAGAAAGGCAAGCCACTGTGGGCGGGGCAGAGCCACCGTGGGCAAGGCAAAAAGCCACCACGGGCAGGGCGGAGCCCCCACGGGCATGGCAAAGTCACCCGTGAAAAAAGCGGAGCTGCCACCTGTGAACTGCGGAAGCCGAGCAGCCCGCAAAAAACATGGAGGACTGCTGCCCGCAAAACATGGAGCGAAGCCACCTGTGGGAACGGAATGGAGCCACCCTCAAATGGAACGAGCCACTGCCGTGGAGGGCTGACTCGGAGCGTCGCTGCGGGGACGGGGGGAGACAAGAAGCAGACATAGAAAAACACAGAAGAATGGACACACAGCGAGAGAAAGCAGAAAGGGGGGGATATGTAATAAATAATAATAAATAAATCTTAAAGATTTATTTGTATTTTACTTATTATACAACCCCCTTTTTTGCTTGTTCTTGCT
>PVKH010001976.1:0-28542 GCA_004027955.1 Chaetophractus vellerosus
AAACAAGCAGACACAGAAAGCACACAATGAACAGCCACAGAGAGCAGACAGTGAGTGCAAACAATGGGAATGAGGGGTAATAAAATAAATCTTTTTTAAAAAAGATGCTTTTAGCTTGATGAGGTCTCAGGGTGGAGAAAAGATAAACATATTCAAGTTACCTTTTTAAAGTAGCATTGCATAGTAGCTTTATTTAGTTAAGGAAACTGAATCTCAGGGAAGTTAAGTAGCTTGTCATTTACACAGATGATAAGGGACCAAGCACAAAATTAATTCCAGATGTATCTGACTCCAAGGCCATTTTATCCTACCCCATACTTCTTTGAACAATATAAATATGACTACTTTACGAGGAAACCAAAATGATCATATCTAAGACATGTTTCTGTAATCAGTAACAACTAAAAACACTTCAATCAGTAAATTATAGGGGCTAGTACATTTTGATGTAATTATTCATGATAATGAACAACAAATATAATGCCCATGCCCACTGAAACCTTAATTCTGCAAATTTTTATCTCTACTTGAGTTTTTCTTCACTTACTGTTAAAAAATAATTGTAAAATCCTGCTAAGTCCTCAAAAGTCACACTGAGCAAGCTCTCGTGCTGATAGCAGTAAGAATAGTAATGTGTCATCTCGGCATGGCACTGCTTGGAACTATTTCAGTAAACAGGATAAAGCTATGGTAGACTAGAAGAGCCAGTGCCCTCCTATCACCCCTATGGGAGGCATACAGTGATTATGACAAGCATGGACAGAAAACTACCTTTGTAATCATAAAAGACTTTGCATCATTTGAAGCTGCACTATGGATAAGGCTAAGAGAGAACCTTTTTCCTCTTTAATAAAGCCCTTCAGCAAGTGGTGTTGCAGGAAAAAATTACAAGAAAGAGTTCACAGCAGATTGTGATAGTCACATTTTAGCATCTTTAATGTGAAATTGATAATTGTCCACATAAACATTTCAGATATATGTGTTTACTTTACATGTACTCATGAAAAAAAGACTTACATCATAAAATTCTAAAACCCACAAGTTTTAGCTCTTCTGTCACATCTCAGTGCACTTAATATCCTTCTGCCATATTATTTACGAGTTCACAAAGAAAGTAGTTATTTCCTATTATCTGTTCAATAAATAAGTAGAGGAACCCATGCTGCAGAGATATAATTTGTTAATGAAACAACCCAGAGAATCTTCACGGTGTCTAGTCTCAGAGGCTTGTGCAGCATCTATTAAAGCTTGCCTCAGTTCTAAAGAGGAACTGCAATTTTAATACATTGCTAAGTTCCACTCAGATGGCTGAGGCATGCTTTCTGAGTAGATTATGCAACATGAGTAATGCATCCTATGATGCAACATATATCTGACTAGAGAAGCACATCTAAAAACTTTCCTCTTCTTGTTCAACATTTTTCTATTCCTGGGAAGTCTATCTCATTTCAAGAATGGTAGCTGTAGGACTTTCAGTTTTTGACACTATTTTCAATAAGAAGAAGACAAAGAAACCTCACCTAACATAGCTTCTCCCAAAATATCATGGCACTAAGGATATACCATTTTCAAGAAATAATTCTATGTTAATACATGTTACAGGGAACCTATAATTTAGGCAGAAGGAAGGCAGATATTATCACTATTCCCATATCTCTATACTTTTATCACTTTGTATTAAAAAAAAACAAAGTTTTCACATGCCGACTACTAAAACCATTCACCTTACCTTGATAAAGCTCTTGCTTGAAAGAAAAAATGAATAGTAGGCAAAGTCAAGTTATACATTGAATACTTCCCTTATTTGTTGTGAAGGTTTTATTCCCCTGTAATAATGAAGCTACACAGAGAGAGATGCCTATTTATTTGATTGCATAAGATTTAAAATAGAGAGAGAGAGACAGGAAAGGAACCATCCATATAAAGGCATAAAAAGCCTATTTCTAATCTTAAGCACAGCAAACCTATGACTAAACTTTGACTTTAATCAAAACCTGAAATGGGGAGCGGATGTAGCTCAAGTAGTTGAATGCCTGCTTCCTATGTAAAAGGTCCTGGGTTCAATCCTAGGTACCTCCTTAAAAATAAAACATAATAACAATAAATCAAAAAAACCTGGAGGAAGAAAATGCTGCTTAGGCCTGAATATTCTTTCTTTTTCAGTTTTTAAGGTGTAGTAGCAATTTGTAAGACAGACCGCAGTGCACACAGCACTGGGGATACTCAGTAGATATATGTTTTTACTAATTTTGATACTGACTATGATTTACAAACCAATAACGTTACCTTGGATATTTTGCATTATTCAATTTTCTTAATATTAGTCAGGTAATGTTTAAAATCCGGAAATAATTTACAGTCAATTATATAAGAAATGCATATTTGCTTCCTTTATTTTATTTAACAGTAGAAACCCCACATTTAAGCTCTTGTGAAAATATGTATTTACTTCCAATGGATATAATGAAGCCATTAACTTAAAGACTGTTTTGACTAAGACTTTCAGCAAGGGGGATAATTAATATATCTGTATAATAGGTTCTTTCAAAGAATTGGTTAGTAACATTTTACTAGAGTCATTTTGAAATTCAGCTAGTAATAAAACAAATGATTTCATACAGAATGGCATATATATTACAACATATTATTTTATGTTCTTCAGAGAGTCACAAATTTAAATTTAGATAACAGAGTTAAACGTAACTAATTTCTCTTTCTTTAATTAACAAGAATTTTTAAATGATGTTTTGCAAAATTCTCTTTCATGTACTATCTATCTCAGATATCTAGAAATAATAGGTGCCATAAGTTTGGGAGTCTTAGTCTAAACATAGGCATTCCAAGTCCAGAAATCACCTAGAAGAGCTCTAGTGTGACTTATATGTTAAAGACATTAATGCTTCTTATTGTGAGAGTTCAGACTTCCCTATTTGCTGTACTTATTACCGATTTAACAGAAAAAAACACAAGCTTGTAAAATATGATTTTTAAATGTGTACAAATATATATTTCCCTGCCTTTAATATTTGCCACCCAAAAATGATTTGCAACTCAATATTTTGTTCATATTAAATTTTCAGTATCTATTCATTTTATCAATCTGAAAATTACTCCATGACAAAACAATTATCCTGGAAGGTAAAGTGCTAAGCTACCAATCTAAAAAGTGTTAAAAATATTTTCCATTTCTCCATTTTATCCCACTCCTAAATTTATCTCTTGTTTTCTTTCCCCTATTTCTAGCTATCCCTGATGATTTTTTTCACCCCACACCATTTTACATGACTGCAAGTAAAAATATTTGGGTTGATGGAATGAGGAAATATGTAGAAGGTATAGAAGTCAATATCTGAAAGTTCTATACACAAACAAACATGGAATTTTATAGATGAGTTTTTGAGTAATCTGGCAACTATTCCTTAACTAAAGTAAGGGATACTTTTATTGCAAATATACATGCTTTTTAGAATGGCAAGAAGAAATATAAGTTATCTTAAATACTAGTTAGGTCAACAGTGTAATAATAGTAATCCCTGTAATACTTCAATTTATTTAATTTCCTTGTCTTTTAAATTTTGTTCTTTACTTATTATTATTATCCTTAATTTAAGAACATTAAAATTTATCAATTCATCAGTTTTTATTGATTTTTTTCTATAAGCAGAGCAACAGGCAGAGCTCAAAACAATGACTAAACACTGCTATTGACATTTTTAAATTTAATTTTTAATAAGAAATGGTAAGGGCTGAGAAAAGAACACAGTTGACTACCAATGAATTAGAGTGAGCTATGGACATAAAAGTTCTACATGTGAAGCAGAGTCTAAAAGACATTTTATAGGGGAGGAGGAAGCATTGATGACAGACCATAAAGCAATATAGGATTTCAAACACTAAGGGAACATACAATTCTTGGTGGAGGAACTAGCAGGAGAAAGTTATAAACGCAGGAAATAATAATAGCTACCACTTACTCTGGACCTCTATATGCTAGCCACTTTACCTGTGAAAATCCTCAAACAAATTTATCATTAAGGCACTTTTATTCATATTTTCACATTAGTACCATTGTTCTAGATGGTACTAACCTTGCCAAAGATCAAATCCTGGTAAATTGAAATAGCCTCACCAAGCAGACCTGCCATCAGGGACCAAAGTGTTCTGCTGCTTAAAAGCATTTAAATTCAGAATATCGACACTGCACATCAAATCAAGTTTCTATTGGTAACAACAAAGTTTAATACAGAGTTTACAAATCCTGTAATTTTACAGGACACCTCTATGAAACCTAGATTCTACTCGGGACAGTTTGTCTGGTAGGACAATATTGGAATCTAAAGATAGGTGGGAAGACATATTTCAGAAGATTGAGGATGTTAGGGTGAGGAGTCTGTAGACTCTGGAAAGCCACTGAGGATTCTAAGTAGGAAAATAAAAGTGGACCTGGGCTTTGAGAAAAATGAGCTCATGGTTAAGATAAACGAGACTTGAATGGGAAGCAAAACACAGGTAAGGCTTTCCCACTGATTTTTTTTTTTTTCTGATTTTGAGTGATTAAATTTTATGGATATTTCAATAAATTAATTTGATCACAATCTATATGAAAGAAAGTTTTACTTGGAAACTAAAGGTATGCTGCATTTCCTATGAAGTAGAACAAAATCATGAGATGGCCAGATCTTTTTAAAAAGATAACAAAATATAATAATGTAAGCTTTGCTTTTAAGATATCATGAAGCAATACATTAGTTTAAACAACAAAATATTGGTGATATTTGACTTTTCTGACCAACAGCAAAAGGAAAATTTCATGTATTTCAATACGATAAGTTTGTTCTTGTTTCTGGAATAGCCAAAGTGATTCATAGATAAGAACAGACAGTTTTCTGTAAAGAAATTACAAAATTATGTGGAGCCAGTGGCCACTGGACGCTTTGGGGGCAGGGAGAGGGAAGGGCAGGTGTAATACGGGGTTTTTTAGGGAACTTGGGAATTGTCCTGGGTGACATTGCAATGGAGGATATAGGTTATTTTATATCATCATGTATCATGCAGAACTGTGTGGGAGAGAGCGTGGTCTACAGTCTGAACTGTGGTCCATGCTTAGTGGCAAAGCCCCAAAATGTGTATATCTATTACAGGTGATGTGCCACACTGATGAAGGATGTATATGTGGGAGGTTGTGGGAGGTGTGGGAGGTGCGGCATATGGGTACCCATAAAATTTCTGTGTAACATTTATGTAATCGATGTATCCTAAAAAAAAATAATTAAAAATGTTAAAAACACATAAAAATATTAATGGTTAACTTTAATTTCAATTTTATTGTATTCTTGAGTATGGTTCTGTGTTTGTTGTGTCATGATGGGAACTGACTTCTTACTACATTATTATAAAATCAGAAATTTTGTTACAAGTTCATTTTTCCCATTGATTTTTAAAGATTAAAAGGAAAAAATTGTCTCACTGTGTCTGGGTTTTAGATGTCTCTTAGTTAATTTATTTTATTGTGAGTTGGCTAGTTGTTGTTTTTTTACGTTACCTGATATCTCGCCTTCTCGTGAAGTCTTCAAGGTGAGATAAAATGAGTCATAGCAATGTAGCAATGGTCACAAGAAAAAAAAAAGATGGAAAGAATATGAATTTATGTCTGGCTTAACTTGGACACATTTTCAATTGAATAGTTTGAACATACAGCCTCATAATTTTCATGCTCTTGAAAAAGACACTTGTAAAATTATTTTCCTGCTACCTTTCCAAGCCCTGGTTCAGAAAATTACTACCCTTTTGATATGGAGGCTGATGTAACTAATTATAGCTAGGAAGATACAATTCTTCCTTTAATAAGAAAGAAATAGCAATCTTTCACCTAGAATATAACACAGTGTCTGGATTTGAAGCAAGAAAGATGAAATCAGTAAGCTTTGGAATTCTATTATATTCAGAGAGACAATGTCTCCAAGGACAATAATATTGGCAATAGAAGGAGATTTCTTCAAGAGCTTTTCAACCTATTAGCAGACTGTGTGGTACTGTGAAAAGAATACTGGGCTGAAGCTGAGGACTCAGGCATTCCTACTTAGGCTCTCTTAATAATCAGCTGAGTATTTGGGCCAAAGTAGTTCATTTGCCTAGATTGATAATAATTTAACAGTTTCAGCCATCAATTCACAGTGCAGGGAGGAACGGAGGGATGGAAACAGAGGGATGGAGGAAGAAAGAGAGGATGGTAGAAAAGGAGGGAAAAAGAAGGTTATATGAAGGGACATAACAGAAAAATGGAGGGGGGGACGGAGGAAGAAAGAGAGAGAGATGCTGTATGAGACAGGGTTCTCTAGGGAAACACAACCAACGGGAGATAGCTGTTAATGAGATTTTGTAAGAGTCTCTCATGTGACCGTGGGGATGCACAAGTCCACGTTCCGCAGGCAGGCTGCAAACCAGGGCCTTTGATGAAAGTCCAATGAAGTTCCTTGAGTTTCCGGGAGAGGTTGGCTGTCCAAAGGGGAGCTGGGAAATTCTCTCCGAATGTTGAAATCATTTCCCCTTTTAAGGCAGTCAACTGATTGGATAAAGCGTCCCCATTTCTGACAGCAATCTCCCTGATTGATGTAGAGACAGCAATCTCCCTGATTGATGTAGAATCACCAACTATGCAGTAAATTCACTGGTGACTAAAACCCATGAATGTCCTTGTATTACAATTAGCCCAGTGTTTGCTTGACCAAACATCTGGGAACAATTACCTGGCCCAGTTGACACATTAGCCTAACCATCACAGATGCCAATTTATATAATGGGGATTCTCAACCTTAACTTGCATCAAAATAAGCTGGAGGCCATCATGTTAAAAAACGGAATGAGGAGTCCCCCCCAGAGCTTTTGATGCAGTGTGCCTGTGGTGAGGCATCTGAATATCCATTTCTAGCAAATTCTCATGTGATGCTGATGCTGCTGATCTGGGGAGCACACTCTGATAATCTTTGTTATAGTTCTCCCACTCTATGGAGACACACCAAGAAAATCAGGTGTAAATTTGGTTTGCTGTCTAATTTCATCAGGAAAATTATCTCCGTGGCCAAATTTCTAAAAATTGTCACCCACTATGTGCTGTATTCTTTTACTGCAAAACACTGAACTGTTCCTACCTAAAAGTTTTTACAGTCCTTACTACTTGTATTTGTACTATGATTAAATAGTACCACATATCAGAGGTGGAAAAAATAGCTTAAGGGAGCAGTGTACATATACTGTATGCTGATGAGGTAGTGACAGACCGGTTCAGGAGCTCTTAAGATAAAATGGGCATTCTCAATCGTTGGTGCAAGTATGATTTGGTCTAGTTGCCTCAGAATACATTTTGACACTACGTATCAAAGGCCTTATTAGCACGACAGCTCTAGGTATCAACACACCCACAATTAATAACAACAGCAATTAAGCACTTACTTCATGCCGGCATTTGGCTAAGTGCTCTACATGGGTTATGATGTTTAATCCTCCCAACAGCCCTAAGAGCTAGAAAGGGATTCCACTGTGTTTTTTATTGGTCAGATCATTTTTTACTATAATTCACTTTTACTGTCATTTTAAAAGGGACCTTGACAAACAGAAGAAAGATGTATGAATATACATTCTGAGTGAGAAGACAGAAGAACATTCTGCCATTCACCCATCTAAGGATGGCAGGGAGAAAATTTATATTCTGCTGCTCTTCATCAAGAGCCTTAAAAATAGTAATAAATACTGCAATGTCCAAAGAGACATTGGGGTCCTAAAAGGTATTTCCCCTAATCCAGCTGGAATCCTTGTCCAGGCCAGAATTCTGGAAACAATAATCAAATTTAATTTTTAAATATTACTTGGATGCTAACAATGAGTCAAGATGATAAAAACAGGAATGAACACATGCTATGTAATCCCTTCTCTTCTGAGATTGCAAGAACAGATATTTTAAAATCTTACCTTTGATGTCCTAAACCTATTATTTCACCCCCCCCCCAAAAAAAAAAGGAAAATGATATCTCTGTTTGGAAATCCAATTTTCCTCTATGTAAAAAGATCACCAATTTCCAATCTGTTGTTTTCATAATATATAGAGATAATATTAGCTTTGCCATACTGTGTTTTAACAATTATAGGTAAACTTGAGCAAAGATATCCAGAAGTAAACTCCATAATCTACTCTTTCTCAAATACTGCAACACCTCCCCTTGCAAAGTAATTATCTCATCTCTCCCTGCTGCAAGCTATGGAAATGCTATTGTGAAAAGTCAGCTTTTCAAGTCAGTTTCACTTTTATTATCCCTCTCCCATCTTTCCTTTATAGCAATTGCTTGCAAAGCAAAGTAATATTTATTAGCAAAGGAACTTTGAGATTTTATAACATCTAACACAGATAACAAAGTACAGTGTTAAAGATGGAAATGTGGAGAACCTGGTACTAATAGCTTGCATTTAGTTCCATCTCTGCTCCAATCAGCTGTGTGACCTTGTAAAGATCCTTTCGCCTTTATGCATATCATTGTTTTTTTATATATAAAATGAGAGTGTTAAACTTGGTTCTCTCTAAAATGTATTCAAGATCTTGAAATTTATGATTCATTCTGATAAACTGGCTCTGCTCCCAGGATGGTTACAGGTTAAAAGGCATTCCAGATAAGGACATTCATAAAGTTCGTAGTTAAGAGCTATGCTTTTAAATGCAGTTTGTAAATGCATCCTAACAGGTAGGACGTTATATTGTTTTGTAGTAATGAAATTAATAAGTTGTTCTTGTATCACCCTTTTAGATTCAAACATTTCAATCATACATAAAACATTTTCAGACCCATTTTTACTATTGATTACTGTATTACTGTTTAATATTACTCAGAGCACATAGTATATGCAATAATTCACTCCTATTATAGTAACATTTTAGCTAGATAAGTGGTTACAGAACTAGTTTGAATTTTGGGGGAGTCTTTACTAGTGATATTTATTGTGGATAAACTGACTAGGTCAAAAATTATCTGCATTATATATATGTTGGTATATGATTACACATACATACTCATATAATCTTACACATGGATATGTATAATCATATGCCAACATACCAAAACATTAAGTTATATGTAGCTTGGTGTTCCAACTTTTAACAAGTAAACTAAAGCTATTTTTAGACAATGAAAACATACTACCGGGATAGTGAAATTACACATATAGTTCCAGCAAACATGTTTTTCAGTCAAAAGCAGTCAGTTCTCCATTTCCTCTAACTTAAATAGCATTATGGGGTATAGTTGATTGAATCATGTACCCTAATTTAGACACTTTCATAGTCTTGGTTCACATTCCTGTGGGTGTGAACCCTTCAAAAATAAGTTCCCTTGAGGATGTTATTTAGGTTAACATGTGACCCAAATGAATGAAGTTGGATCTTAATCCAGACTACTGGAGTCCTTTATAAACAGAAGAAATTTTGACACAGGAAAGGATGTCACAGGGAGGAGGGGGCCAGAAGCTGGAAGTCAGAAGGCAATGGAGCCAGAAAAGAAAAAAGACATTGTTGTATGACAGGAAAGCCAAGGAACCTGAAGATTGCTGGGCAGCCAGAACACTACCTACACCTTGGAAGGAAGTAAGCCTTCTAGTCAATGTCTTGATTTGGACTTCTGGCCTCTGAACACTTGAGCCCATAAATCTCCATTGTTTAAGGCAACTCAATATGTGGTATTTATCATAGCAGTCTGGAAAACTAAGGTACAGGGATTATGCAGATAATAATGGCAGCAAATACTTTTTCAGTTTTGTTAATTAATAATTGTAGATTACATTCAATTTGAATTCTCTGTTTAAATCTTATACAAATGCCAACTGTAAATGCATAGCTCAAGCAAAAAATTTTTTTAATTTGAGAAAGTTCAAAAAGTCTAGTTAGCAAAAACGGCATAGGAGTCATAAAATTTCAGAGGTTGCTATATTTTATTTCTCTGAAGAAACTGAGCTGCCTTTGAACTGAATCAAATGAGGTGACAATTTTCATCGTATTCAGCTAAACAGAAAGTTGGCAATTATAGGATTTAATAAAATTGGCAAAAAAAATTCTAACATTCCATTAAGGTAAACAAGAAACATACAAAGCCTTTTAACACTTTTGTGTAGAGATATACCAATAAATAACTACATCATTAGTAAATGTGGCAGGAGAAATTCAACATTCTTCTGATAACTAATACTGTTTCCTTTCTTTACTGAGGAGGTAATGCCAGTGTTTGTGGCATTTTTATATATTCAACTCAGAAACAAATGCTAGTATCTGCTAAGCAGATATTTCCAGGGTCTTGCCTAACAGTGACAGAGTGGCATGAATTACATAAAATGGGAATGATTATAATAATATCTACCTCAGAGGCTTGTGGTAAGGATTAAGTGAGTTAATTTATGTAAAGCACCTAAAACAGCATTTGGTGCATATTATAGACATTTGAGTAGTTGATATTCAAATGCAATTGACAAGATAGTCAAATTGTTTGTTTCTTTATATGCAATTCATCACGTCAAATGGAGGTATTCTTCACATTCTCATCGGGATATATAGGGCTGCATTATGACTTTCACAGACCCTAAGGATTTTTGCCTTTGTGCGTCCCTCCCTCTCTTAAAACAAAATTAAAATTTACACTTTACAGCTGTGTTGGTATACATATATTAATACTGAATATTAAGACAATTTTTCTTCTACCTGAATTTCATTTTTTCCTTCTTATTTTAAAAGAAAGTAAACCATTTTGTGGGCCCCTAAAAACAATGTGGGCCATTGACACTATGCCTACTTTGCCCTATGGAGAAATTGGCCCTGTGGAAATCAAAATATTAGTGAACTTGGAGTATACGGGGAGACTAGTCACTAAATTCCTTGAGGATAAAAAAACTTTCACTGTAACTATAATTGGTTTATGTTTTGTTAAATTTATGAAACTATTTTACAACATGTCAGATACTATAAAATTAACAATCAAAAAAGGAAATATAATTTTAGCATATGTTCACCACTGAGTGTTTATTTTTTCCTGAGTAATACCCATGTTCACTATGTATTTTAAAGACAAACAATATGCTTCAGATAATTTTGAAATGAAAACAACATATACCAGTATCCTTAAATAGCAATCCAAATTCTGTTAGTTTATTCTTTAAGTCCTTCTGCCAAGTCAACAATCAGAATGCAAATCTGGTATTCAAGGATAACATATGGATTTATAATCCATTTTTGTGGCCATAACATTTAGTTCATTCATCTATTTGCTGTGAGGAGTTAATCTTGAGTTGTTTTTTAATTATGCTTTCTTTACAACCCGCCCATATTTTCTGGATATAATATAATGGGATTAAAAATTATCACTATCTTACTAAAAGGAATTAGTCCATTTTAAGCTGTCAGTCTAGTAAAGTGAATCTTTTCCAAACTGTTCTAAAAGAAGAGTTTGTCCCTTACCAGGTTTATTTTTAATTGTTTCCTGGGCTACTATCCTACTCAACGAGACCAACCCCTTTATATGGTGGATCTTTCTTATGCTAACTTTGTTACACCCTGGGCAGATATCCTTGGTCTGTTTTGAGTTTTAATTAGCAAGACTCTGTACATTACAGCAATAGTTCTAGTATGTGCGAATATAATAGTCTATTTTCACAGTAGGACAAGAAATTCATTCTAGTTTTGCATTAATCTTCTAAAGGAAACCTTACTGTTGAAACCCAAATGTTTCATCCCTTCATTCAGATCCCCTGGCTTAGCTGCCTTGAAGGTAAGGATGGCTATATTTAGGCTTATAAACAAATTTTTTGCATGCAAACTACCAAGAAATTTCTTAAAAGATAGCTAGCCTAAAGATGCCACCCATTATCTCTCCCTTTCTTCTTCCTACTGTGAATTGTGGATGTCATATCTGGAGTTCAATTAACCATCCTAACCATAAGATGGAGGCCATGTTTTGAATTTGGTAGAGAATTTGATAAAAGGAACCTATGTCTCTGATGAAGAAAATGCTAAACCAGCTCTGGAATGTTGACTTCATTTTTTTATGAAAGAAAAACTTCTCCCTTATTTAAGCCATTTTTATTATGGATGTGTTTTCTTTCTCACAGCTGCTTTGAATCTAAATTTATATAAATATAATGCTGGAAAATGAGTAACAATTATTGCAGGAACAAGGTAGTCAAAACCTAAGCTTTTCAGAAAAGCTTTCTGAATCAAAAGTCTCATGAAATGCACACACACGTACACACATGCATGCAAACACGCCCAAACTTACACCATCAGAAAATGGTGGCAGCCTGATAGGTATGACAGTGTCATGCCTTATTCAGCTCTTATCTCACTGAGGTGACTCATTTATTTATATTTGTGAATGGCATTTACCTGTCCCTTTCTTCTACCAGTCAGTATGAAGCGTTACTAATAAAACAAGATAAAACAGGAAAAAACAATAACAAGTAAGGCTAAACTTAACCACGGATCCATTGTCACTGCTTTTACCTGCACTAGTGACTCAGCAAGAGTCAATAGTCATAGCAGATATAGCTTAAGAGCTACACTTTCTAAGAGTAGTGCTCAATTATCATTAACTTGCATAAGCAGAAAATAAATGGATTTTAATCATCTGTGTAGTTTTTCAAGGATAGGTTTTGAGAGAAACATTTACTACTTTGCTCTCACAAGTACTGGTTTAAATTCATCTGAAGCTAAAATAAATGTTTATAAATCAATGTCGTTACAAAAAACTTTTTGTGATTGATTCTCAACACTTATTTTCAGACATCATTAGCAGCAACACAATAAACCTTTGGTTGTATAAAGAAATACTTCCAATCATCCATCATCCAAATCACAACAAATAGTCCGCTTAAAATCACAAATGGTCAATATTTAAATAGCCAGACTGAAAAGTGTAAGTGGCTAGAAAACTTTAGTCAGTTGCCTGGCATATTACATAGGTCTGGTTGTCCTCAATGTGAATACATTATTTTTGTTTGCAATACCGCCATAGCATAGGAACATGGTTGGGATGTTCTGGGTAAAATATTTCCCATTTTGATCAGTCCAGCTTTATAATGAAATTACAAAGGGAGAGATGCCCCATGTAGAGGCCCTAGCTACCTATGTGCAGAGGCCTGTCGAAGTTAGTATCGAAGTTGTATAATTTTAAATATACAATATTTTACTAGCCACACAGTTAAAATATAGTAACTAGAGCTGCTCTATCCAATCTTGTAGTTACAAGGTGCATGTGACATTCAAATTTAAAATAATTAATATTAAATAATAATAATATTTGCTTAGTTACACCAGCCACATTTCAAGTGCTCAATAGCCACACATGGCTAGTGACTGCCCTACTGCACAGATATGGAACACTTCCATCACGACAGAAAGCCCTGTTGGGTAGTGCTGAGGGAGATTTTCATGCATCAACACAATTTGAAAGAGAACTAATTTAAAAATACAATGCTAATGTTTAAAATTGCTTTTACCAAACAGAATAAACATAAATCTGAAAGGAAACCTTCTCCAAAATATTTCAGAGGTCAGGAAGCTGTAAAATTCATGAGAAATGATAACAAATCATGGAACACGCATGATTAGAAATGTTTAAAATTCGAATTTTTGAAAACTATGTCTGATATATAGAAGTTATTTTAAAATAATCTGATATAAAAGAAGTATCATGAAACTATAAATGTTAAGTCAGAATTTTCAGCTAATAAAAATCGCAATGGAATCATGTCTCTTTATCATAAAAAAACTGCGATTCTTAAAAACCAATAGCTTAAAAACTCTTAGAAAATAATTGCTAAATGGATCAAATGCTTAACGTTTCCGTATTCTAATGTTCATTCTTGGCTCCTTTTATTGACGTCTCATTTCCATGTCTGGCTCTGGATTCTTCCACCTTAGCCAACAGATCCAAAGACTTTCAAATGTTTCAACTCTCAATTCTCTTAGAATTGGAAAACTGCTTTTCTAAGTAATTCTGCGTAATACAGTATTGCATTTAAAGTATCCTTCCAAATTCATGTAATGAGCACCACCAAGATAGTTAGAATGGCTTTAAAGAATTCATTGTTAGATAATTTTACTATGGCCTAAAAGAGGTTATTTTCAAATAAATGATTAGTATCCCCATATGATCAGAGTATAGGTACATAATGAGTTCTGTTCTTTTAACATGAGGGAAAATGTGAAGCTAATTATTAGCACTAAGTCCTTCTCAGGCAATTTATTTGAAATAGGAAATTCATTCTAAGAGATGAAATTGAAATAAGAGATGTCCTCTCTCCATGGTTCTAGGAATTAAACTTAATGAGATCCAGCACTTTAAATCTGACTTTTGAAAATTTGTGAGACAAAAGTCACAACTAGAAAAATGACCTCAAGCACCTCAGCTGGAAGAATACGGTGGCAAAAGACAGCTTTTCCAGGGTTACAAGAAATGTCAGTCTCAAATGCAACACTTAAATTTCTTATATACTGTACACGAATGCCACCCTGACCCTGCCAAAAGGAGACAAAGCACATATATAAATAGCTCAGCACTAGAGAAGCAGATATGCTAACCTTTTCAAAGTGTGAAAAACAAAATCATGTCATTAATACTAAGCATTAGGAAAATGTTCAAATTGTTTTAGGTTATACATAAGAATTCAGTGCTTATATAAAAAAAATCCCATAAATCCCACATGTGGAGCTCAAGACCAACTGTCTGTGTCCCCTTCATTGGATTAGTTTATAGCCACTTTGAATTGTTGGGAATGCCATTGTATAGGCTCAAGAGCAGGAACTCAGGAGTCGAACAGCCTGTGTTTGAACCCCAGATCTACTACAAATGGACTATGAATGTGCATTACTTCATCCACAAAATAATAATACAAATAGCACTTAAATTATAATGTAATTGTAAGTCATAAATTAGAGCAGCCGTGCAAAATCCATAACACATTACAAGTGCATTATAAAAATAAGACACAATTTCTAATTTTTGTACCAATGTTAAAATATCTGACTTATCCCCTTACTTTTACCCTCCCCTCCATGTGGAATGCTCTTCTCATTCTCCTTTCCCACTCCTCCTAATGGCTTATACTCATCCTTAATTATTTAGCTCAGTACTCACCATCAGCTAGCCTTTCTTGAGATTCTCAGCTAGATTAGATGTCCCTCCCAGGGGGTCACATAATTCCTAATATAGCTTTATTACTGCACACTTGCACTGTATTTAGAATTATCCTTTGCACGTGTATTAGATAGACTACTCTATGGCATAGGCCTTCAAGGCAGAAACTACGCCTCATTAATCCTCGTTTCCTCAACACTTAACAAGAGCATGACCTAGAGTAGGCACTCAAATATTTGCTGAATAAATGAAAGAACAGAATCTTGATATTTTCTAGTAGGTACCGAAACATAACATTATAATATTCTTGCAGCCACAGCTGAACTAACCTGATGTTTTATTGCATTTGCATTCTTGCCATCAGTATGAATTCCTAGGGCTACATATTGAAAATCATTATCTCCAGGTCAAGATAATTCCTCCTTATAAATAGAACACTGCATATTTTCATCAAAATCAACATAGGAATCATCAAAAGAATGTTTTGAATGCTCAGAGTATTAGAATAAATGAATTTGGATACACGTCCTAACCTCTAAAAGTTTATAATATAGAGGACAGTACAAGATAAATTAACAAAGCTACCTTGCAAATGCACTTTGTATGTATGTATGTATATATGTATATACATATATAGCATAGAAATATAGGAAACTTAAATGTAAAATTACAGTTCAAACTGTTACCTAACAAAAATGCTTTTCTTGCAAATCTTCAGCACAGTAATGATTTCTGAAAATTATTGCATTATTAGAATGGCTTTTAAACAGATCCTAATCAATGTTCTGTAAACTTTGCAAACATTCTAAGATTCTTGGTATAACTTAGATATATGCCCTCTCTAAACTTTAAGTAACATGAACCTATCTTTATAAATATGGATTTTGTAATCATACTATTTTTAATTTTATATGGCACTAATAATAATCAGATCTACTAATTTTAGAAATGAGAGATAATGTAACAAATAGTTATCTCCAGTAGAAAAAGAATATTAAGATTGTTAAAAATATTGTTTGTCCATTTATCAAGAGTAGTCTGACTTCATTTTCAGACTTGATATAAGTCCATTATTGCTGACATGACATACTAATAAGCAAGAAGTCAGGTAAGAGTCTACAACTATCTTCTTGCATTCAATATAAACTCTATTTCTGGTGCCATAACACAATAAATCCTCCCTGCTATAATGAATGTATACTTTATCCACCCATATATTATTTCAATGATACTGGGATGATAACTTCAAACAGAAGATGTTAGAAAAAACTCTGGAGGATGTTTTTTCCTTCTGTAAGAAGATAAAATCAACAAAACTAAATTCCACCATCTACCTACGTTTTCACCAAGCTATTTTAGAACTGCTATGATGAAGATTATTTTTCATCTTGAGTGACTTCAATTAGGAGTCTTAAGCTTTGCAAATCACAAACCAACACATGCCTAGAATACAGTATTATAATAGTCTTTGTAAATACACTTCAAGAGCAGGAGATTTAGTTTTGCCATTGCTGGTCTTGACATACTTTGAACCATGCTTCTACTACAGCACTTCTCTCTCCAGATTGACAGTTTACATTACCAGTACTAATTATCTGACAAATACAAATAATATCTGTGAGTCCTTTTCTGTGGATAACATGCACCACTTTGGAGACAAACAATCTAACATCAACCCTTTCTGAGTCACATTTTCTTTACCTAACATCTATGATGTAGAACCACATATAACCAGAGAAAAACATATGCAAAGCATAGCTGAGTATATTTTCTAACCCAGGCTAATTAATCGTTAAGTGAGAGCTTCTGTCATGATGATGATGATGATGATGATGATGATGCTGATGATGAGCGGTGGTAGTGCTGATTGTCATTTCATCCTTTGAAATGAACTTGTTCAATCAAGGAGAAACAAGAAAGCTGTATGTTTCTGACCCTTTTCCTCTATGCATCCCAGCTGTCTTAATAGGCTCATCCTAGGGAGTGAAGGGAAAAAATCATCAGAGACCTGAATAAACCTCAGCCTGTGGTCAAACAGAACAGGAATAGTCCATAGGAGCCAGGAAAAGTCAATTAGGATTTTAAATATACTCTTTCCTTCTCTTCTTCCTCCCCTTTTGAATTTTAAATGTCTGGTAGCACTGGATAGATTCTTTTGGGAATTATTACCTGGATAAACAATTGCATTGATCAGAATGATACTCATAGATTTTCCACAAGAACATTATCTATTGTACGTTCTGTTTCACTTTTATAACGCTGTTAAACAGACTGATGAAGACGTTTGAGCCATGTAACTAGGTAACACTCAAACAATGCATTTTTATTAATCATAGAATGAAATGTAACCAATCTGGTGGTGTTTATCCTCAAAGGGTTAACAGTATAGAGAAAGAAAAGAAAGAAAAGCTCTTATAACATTTCAAGTTAAAGAGTAAAAAGAAGACCTGCTATTTTACAAGAGCGGTATGAGTGAATGCACTTGGGCTCTATTCAGAGATGCACAGGTGTGGTTTCATGGTAGGTCAGCATTTCAATGTGTTCTTTTCCAGTCAGATCAACTTCAGAGAAGTCGAGATCAAGGAAATGAGGAGGTCCAAAATCATAGTACATGGCAAATTTTGAGTGACTTAGTGAAGTTGATCTTAGCAAAGGAAAGCTTAAGGAGGTGCATGATAGCTCTCTTCAAGTATGGCCTTGGATAGCTCATGAAAAAGAAAATTCTGTTTATCCTCAAAAAACTTAACTGGAGTGAATGGCTGGTAGAGATCAGTATATTTCAACTAAGTTTTAAAAACACAATAAAAATTTGAGCTGTACTGCAAAGCAATAGGCTGCTTTAAACTTCCAATTATTCAGAATGTTCAAATAGCTCATAAAAGGCAATATAAATATAAGGAATATGGTAGACAGAGAGACTTTCAATGGGTGGCAGTTTGAATTAGGTGGCCTACATGTAAATGTGCAGTTTTAAGATTCTTTGATTCTATGAAATGAAAAACTACAGCATTTAGGAATCTCACATAAATGCCTATATTGGTAAAATATGTCACTAACTTATGTAAGCATCACGGAATATGATGGACCTTAACAACCAAGATGAAATCATAAGAGATTTGGATACCATTGCAAACGAATAAAAATTAATTAGGACAAAGGAACAGGAACACCAAGAAAACTGAGAAGTTGTGCTTAAATCATCTGCTTTTTTATAATAGAAAAGTGGCATTCAAAACATTAATAGAATATTTACAGTGGTATAAAGATGCATGTAATATGTTTCAACATAAGTATTTTTAAAACAACACATCTATATTTGACTACATATTATATTCTCAATGGTAATAATGCATTATTTATCAATTTAGATTTTGCACTTTTTAAAGCAATGAGAGAATTAGAGAGTCTTAAACTAATTGAAAAAAAGAGTACCAATTTTTTATGTTTTTTAAAAAAGTTAATGTGTAAAAAGCAAGCATGGAAATCATTTCAAATAATAATTTATGTGCATCCTTGCCATACTTCCCAATTGCTAGGGCAGGCTTATAAGAAGGAAACAAGGCACTGATAAGAGGATAATTGTGTTCAAAAGGTCCTTGTCATTCCGTATGCTACAAAGTCTCTAACTTGACTACAACAATGGGTAAGTTTTGTTTTTTCCAACTCAAGCAAACAATCGCTCATTTCAGAACACAGAGACGTTCCTCACACATTTTATAATCATATAAACACAAATATATATTGCAACGGCATTCAGGTTCTGGAGAGTCTGCCAGTGGGAAGAGACAGTATTTAAAGTCACCATTCTTTGGATTAGAACCCCAGCTCTTGCACATTACTCAAACTCTGATACTTATATCCTCTCTTTATAGTGCCAGATACATAGATTGACACAAAGAAGAAGTCGGTATATTGAGTTAAATAAAATCTAGATTCTGTGTTTACTTGCTAAATGTTCTATATGACTTCATTTGTTTTTCTATGTCTCTGGGAATCATATTTGTTTCTTTTAAACAATAGTATTCAGGTATGTCAGCCTTATGCAACACCTAATGCACATCAATTTTATTGATATTAAGCATAAGGTGATGGTGGGAGATAATTATCGAGAGCAGTACTACAGAGAGGTAAAGTACTATCATGTCATACATTGCAGAATATTTGGGGACTTAAGTATTAAGACCATAAAACAAGGTCCAAATGCCATCTAATTCAATTTCTGGTTCATTTTACTGCTAGAATTATTTTCTCCAACTTCCTAAATCTGAGTCAATTTTTAATACATTCAGGAAAACATTTTAATTTATTCTCTCATTCATTCCATGAATATTTATTGAGCATTTATGAGGGGCAAAACTCATAAAGGAAGTAAATATGTAAGTGTGAGAACCAATATAGCTTATAAATAAAAGTATAATTGTTAGTGTAGCAATAAATCCTTTCAAATCAATTCATGCCAAGATTTATTAAGATTTGAAAAGCAGCAAATGAGTCCAGATTTTTATTCGATCAACATTCAATAGATATTTGAGTGCCAAGTGAATCTACTCACTATGTCCAGAATATGTTCTGCAGTTTTCTGTCACTGAGGTAAGGCAACTCTACTCTATGCCCCACCTATGCCTGCCATCACTAATTGGTCATGTACCCTTTACTAGTGACACTGGACATGCCTTAGAATTCTCATCAGTCGCAACAGGAAGCATCCAAACTCTGATTGGAATTGGCATTCAAGAAATTTCTATATATGCAGAGCCCTTAATATATGGGATGCTGAGTGATGTGCTAGCCAGACAATATTCTATGTCTAATGGTTTTGCATTAGATTTGGAAATATACCCCATATGGCCATTTCTCATGCTGTTTGCCTATAAAAGAAAGGGCATAATATATCCTAATGACATAAATCTGGAAATTATGGTCTGAAGTGTGGAAGAATGGTTTGGGACAGATATGTATAGCTAAAAGCCAACAGCACAGAGATGAGTGAAATAATACAGTAAAGGGGATTTCTTTCCAAGATTAGGGAAAATTCATATGTACCTCAAAAATAGTTTTACAGAGGAATCAATCAGCATATCAAAAAACGTGAAACTCCCTCTAGAACTTTTTTATGTATAAATTTTAAACGTATTCTCAGGAGAAAGTGCTGACAATTTTGCATCTGTGGAGATTTTATTTTTGAATATAGATATTGGTGTGTGAGAGGCCATGTGGGTGAGAGAAAATAGCTAGAAAGTATTATGAATGAAAGAAGTTCCTAAAATTAAGCAGAACCTTTACCGTAAAAAGAAAAAAAATAACTTTATTCAATATCTATTCTCTGTAAAGTAATGTTTTAGGCATTATTAGAAAACCTGTGGTGAAGATTTCAACTAAAGTTTGAAGTTCTTTGAAGACAGAACTTTTATTGGCAGGCACATTGAGGCAACTGAAACACAAAACTCCATTACAGAGTTATAAAACCATGGATTTCTTTTCCTTCTTTTCCCCTAGAGAAAATACAAATAAACAGAAAAACAATGTGAGCTTAGAAACAACTTATTATAAACAAATTGTATGCATAGCTCTTCAATAAAACAGATTCTACTAAATCAACTAAAATAAAGGTGAACAGGAATCACAGACTTAATAAAAATATATCTTCAATTAAAAGTTTGAAAACCATTTTGTTTTTTAATATGCCAAATTTAAACAGCATGTCAGAACTTCTAAGCATGGTTTGTATGGTGTTTGATGTTTTCGGTTGGCCTGAAGTTTGGAAAGAGGACAGCAATTGGTCTTTGGAGATGCACTGATCCTTTCTGCAGGAATTAAGAGGATTTTTAAATTTTGTGGCTCATGGTTCAAATATTTAATAAGCATAAGGCTTTTTGACTGTGATACCTGATCAGAGATATGACATCAAGAATATAAGATATAGATATAGGTATAGATAGAGATATTTAATTCTCCCAGAATAAGAACTTGCATTTAAACTTAGTGGAGTGGCCTTATTTTGATTTCGTCTTTTCCACTTTATTGAGTAATTATTTAGCTTATTTTAATTTATCTCTCTTGCCAATGGTAATCAAACAGCGGCAAAACAAAGGGTACAGTCCATGTGCTGTGTGAAAATGACAGAATGCTGCTAATGTGCGTGGGTGGTATCTGCCACAGAGTAGGGGCCCACTAAATTTAGACTCTCTACACTGCTCCATGTGAGAGTCTGATTACCTCCTCAAACACTTCTCTCCCTCTCTCTCTCTCTTCACATATATATTTTGTTCAGGTAGAGAAGCATTTACAGAGGGTTTATATCTTTCATCCTTTCCTGAGTAGGATAGACCTCCCTCATCCCTCATCTGACCATCCTCACTTCAAATCAAGATTTCAAACCCTTCGTGTTAGGCCTCCTCCCTTATCTTAACATTAATGAATACTTAGGTGTGCATGAGATTATACTCATCAGGACTTTTATGATTGGATGATTACATTAACTACGGGTTTCCTCTTTTTACCAGAGCTAATGTTCAAAAACTCTGTAACCACAGATTATCAGACAGCATCCTCCAAGGCAGGAAGTGAGTTTCAATTCCTAACCATATTAACTTTCAATCAGCCTTTCACAAAACAGTTCTCTTCACACCTAGACCTCATGGTGAAAACTTTTTTGCATATTTCCCTATATTTACCAGCGAAGAACATGAAGTCATTTTGGACAGGCTAGTGGCGCTGAAATGCCAAGTTAAAAAACCTCAGCATTAAATCAGCCCTTCATTGAATTTGTTTATAAAACTTCCCTTATGCTCAATTATAATCTGAGGATTCACCAGTAATTTGTTTTCCATCTTTAGGTCCTCCACAGTTAAATCTCCAACATGTGATTAAAAAAAAGTACCTCTTTAGAAAGTAAAACCTTCCAAAACAACTTTCTGCTAATAGAGAGAAAGAAAAGAGAAAGAAGAAAGCTTCACCCAAAGAAAGTTCTTAGCTGGTATGATTTAGACTGCCTTCAACCTTGACGCTGATTTGCTTTTCAGAATCTCCTCCCCTCCTCAGAAACTGCTATACAAGTCTACATGTTCTTTATTTTCATTATGATAAACTGGTCAATTATCTTGTACCTCCACTAAGGAAAACTTAGCCCACCTATTCCTGACAGTGTTAGTAAATCAGTAACTTTGAAAGCTCATGATCCTAAATTTCCAAAGGGAAGCAGTTGTGTTTTCTCTATTCTAGTTGCTCCCCAGAACACTAGAACTAATATTTTTTATGACTTAAATCTTATTCCTTAGCATATAGGATAGGGTTTTTGCTAATAAAACATTAGTTTATAGCATTTCTATCTCTATTTAATAAACAATACCAAAAACTAGTATGTTATCTACATTCTCTAGATCATAATTTAAAATAAATTTTTAACTTTCTTTCAAAATTCCAGCTGAGGTCAATAATATTCCAGGATAGTAATGAACATGCATTTTTCCAGATCAGTTGATTCTCAAAATTTGATAAGAGATGTGAAAATGCAGCTATTATGGGCCCCACTTCCAGAGACTATTTAAAAAAATTTTAGATGAATGCCAAGAATTTGCATTTCTAATAAGCATCCCAAGTGATTCTAATTCTGGCGTACGTCAGTCTACACTAAGAAATACTACTCGAAATTTGCTAAACTCTATATCTTAATCTCATCATTTTCTGGAATTGATACATTTTGATCTTTTTTTATATTTCCTATGAAAATGCCATCTTATCCTTACAATTTAATAGTAATTTATAAAAAGTTTGTATATGGAGGGCAAATCAAAAATAGTTCTAAGTGTTTTGTGAAACTACTGGTGAAAACACTGTCCATTATATTGATAAATGATCTGTTTATAAAGATTCACATAACCAATTCCTCTTAGGCTTTACTCTTCTAAAAAACTCTTCATGAAGTGCTATACTTTCTTTTCTTGGATAGAGCTGAGAAATGTGCTGTTTTCCTTTTTTCTTTGCTGGGCAGGAAATTCAGAGGTGATTTTATTCTGAGTAAAGCTGTATTTAACATAATTTTTCTTCTTCATCATTTTTCTTTCACCTTTTATACTCGGTACTTACTTATTTAATATGTATGTTTTATTTTACAGAAAATTGTTTCAAACCTTGTTTGGAAACTGGCAGACTAAAAATAATAAAGGAATGGATTAAGTGTATAATTTTAAAATAGGCCTGCCAAAGTCATAGGAGTTTTATAATGTACTAATTAACTATTGAATTTTTAAACAACCAAAAAAAAAAAAACAGGTTTTGTATGGGAACTCAAATTCCAGTTTCCAAATAGGTAATATCTCCTGATTTAAAGCATGTTTTCAATTAACGACTCTTCAACAATAATTCCCTGCTTAATTTTCTACTGGTGTTACCCACTTGAGACTTTCTCCTATATAGGGGAAATATGAATTATATTTAATTATAATGATAATAACAAAAAGCAATCCCTCAGAGAGAACCTATATGCAAGGCATTGTCCTAAGGACTTTATATATTTACATTTAATTTACATAAAAAGTCTATGAGGTAGGTGTCATTAACCCATCTTTACAGATGAGGAATCTCGGACAGAGGTCATAGAACTTGACTAAGATCTTTGAGCTGGCTTTGAGGAGCTGCTATTTTAATCCAGGGAGTCTATTATCTATTACCCTATACATTTAAGATATTTTTGAATGACTCATCAAAGGGTGATTGTAGGTGGAAAGGATCTATTTTTAAACAACTTCTGGTAAAGTTTTTATGTGGAACAGCATAAAGGAAAAAATGGCCCAGATGTCACCAGAGAGACCTCTGTTAACAGAAGTTCTATAGGTTACTGAATAATGTTTTAAAAAAATACAGAAAGAGACAGTCAAACATAAAATGCATCTTTCTCCCACATGCCATAATGGTCTTAAAAGTATTATCATCAATAGTTTTATTTTGTGCCCTTCCAACAAAATAAAGGGTGGTAGGGGTATACATATACTAACATATGCACATGTGTATAAAATTATATATCAATACATTTTCTATTCAAGTTTATGGGTACTGTATTTCACAAATCTGTATTTGGGTATACATTATATATTCAGACTAATTTTGGTAATACTGGAACAATATGTACAGGGCAAGAAACTGGGCACTTAATAATGTGGGAAGCAGTCAGGATGCCGTAGTAAAAGATATGTGAGTGACTTGTGAAATCTCTTATTTTTCACCAACCCAATTTTCCCGTTTTTTAAGAGTTGGCTTAAAATTGTATAATTCAGAACATACTGTCAACATTTGCTACCTGGCTAAAAAATGCTTTCCTTTAATTGTTTTTTTAAATAAAGTAATGCTAACTTTCTTTTAGATTTCTATGAAAGTATTTGGACTCTTTACATGAAAAGAATAAAGTCCTTTGAAAAATAAATGGGCACTTTACTTATCACTACTATAAGACAATGCTGAATAAAGTGTCCTACTTCCATGTAGAAGAGTTTTATAGCTTTTCCAGATTACATTATTTTTCCTTTGATTTTAATGTTTACTTCATTACATTATGCTATTGTTATACCAAATTCATGTAATTTTTAAAGCCAAAAGCAGAGATGCTCTATTTCAAAAAACAGCAGCAACAACAAAAAAACAGATCGACATGAATATGCTTCAAGTTAATTATGCTTTCAAAATAACTACCTTTAATAGCAAACATGAAGAAAACTGCCAGGCTATCTATGAAGGATTGCAAATAACATTCATTTTAATTTCCATAATTGAGAATTTCCTGAAATGGAAGTAATTTCCTTTTGACATTTATTTTTTTATCTTACTTCACAGTGATGTATCCCTTCTGGTTACAAAAATGTTCTGATGGATTAGAAAATATGAATGGAGAGAACACAAATACTTTCTTGATTGTAACTTTTTTCAAAAAGCAATATAACATTTCATAAAATACAATAAAGTATCAGAAAACCAACTAAATATCAACTTCAAGCCATCTTCTTAATTACACAAGGATGAGTAAATCAAAACTTTGTGAGGTTTTTGAGGTTTGATATTTTTTTCAGATTATTGGCTTTGATATGGTCAGTCATAAATTACTCATATTCAAACACATAGTTGAAGTAAAAAAATTTCACATTGTGAAAATATAAATGTTGTGTTTAATAAAGGAAATATTTTAAGGTTGAAACATAAGAAGAATCAGACTACAAATTCTATAGTTAATTAATGCAAGTTATCTTTGCTACACATATCTATTCTTCATCTCAAAAAGATCAATGTAAAAGCAGTAACAATGGAAATATAATTCTTAATTTCTTCATATTGAGTACATGCCTCATGGAAATCATAATACAAGTGTGTCATAAATTGATTAATGATTAACAAATTCTGTGCATCTGTGATTAAACCAAAACAATGTATTATGGAAGGCTTAGCCCTTTTACATATGGTCTATTGTTATGTAAAGTCTTCCTTTGTAATTTACCAATTTAGCTTGAACTTGAACATTTCTTATAAAGTATTAGAAGTTTCTACTGATAATCTAATTTTTCAGAATATTAACTTTCCAATAATTCATGGAGGGCTGTCCTTGACTCTGCACCAATCAAGATGGCGGAGTGAGATGCTTCAGAGCTCATCTTCCACAGAAGCTATGAACAAGAAGCCAGAACCAGAAGAAACATCTTTCTCAAAGCTCCAGAAAACAGTCATAGGACTGCAGTAACAGGGTGAGTAAAAGCGGTAGGATCTCTTGGTGCTCTGACTGGCCCATCCTCCATCCCCTACTAAGTTGGTATGAAGCTGGCCTGCACTCCCGGTGCACATCCCAGGTCCAGGTTCTGGAGGTGGCAGAGTAACCCTCCTGCATATACTGGGAGCATGTATGTCTGGCCCAATTGGTCTGGTGTTCACCTGAGGGACTTATCATCCCATAGAAGGTAGTTAACAGAGCTCTCCTACAGAATGCTGCAGGCAAGCTGTCAAGTAGTACTGCCTGGGGTAAGAGATGACTGACTGTAGAACATATAATACAATTCCCTAGACTGTGACAAAACTGTTTCCTAGGGAAGGGGTACATTTGGAACCATGCAAATGGGGGAATTCCTAGGGCCACAAGGGCATGGTCAATACAAGATGGGTGCACATAAAGGATCAGGGAGGCCCCTACACTTTGGCCTGGAACTATTCTCTAAACTCACTATATGGATAAGCACTGAAGAAGAACAGTTGTTTAAGTCAATCTGCAAAGACTGGGGAAAGTGTTTTCTTTTTTCATTCTTCTTTTTCTTTTTTTCTTTTCTGTTAGCTTCTGGTATTCAAGGAAAGTTACAAAATGTCAAAATATCCAAGTCTCAACAAAAGGTTACAAAACATACATAGGAACAGGAAATAATGATCCAGGCAAAGGAGATTATCAAAGCATTATAAATAGTCAATAAAGAGAACCAGACAGGAGACATTCCAGACAAAGATTTTTAAAAATATGTTCCTGAATATGCTCAAAGAGCTAAAGTAAAACATGGACACTGAACTAAAGTTAACAATGAAAAAGATAGATGAATACAAAGAGAATATCAACAGAGAGATGAAAATTATGAAAAGGAACCAAACAGAGCTGAAGACAATAGTAAAAGAAATTTTAAATCCCCTAGAGGGCTTCAACAGCAAATTGGTGCTGACAGAAGAAAGAATAAGAGGACTCCAAGCAAGATAAACTCACATAGACTTATACCATAGCATACTATTATCAAACTTTCAAATGCCAACTATAAAGAAAGAATTCTGAAAGCCACGAGAGAGAAGCGATGTGTCCTGTACAAAGGTACCTTGATAAGATTATGTGTTGATTTCTCATCAGAAACCATGGAAGCAAGAAGGCAATAGTGCTGAAAGCAAAAAACTTCCAGCCAAGAATTCTATATCTGGCAAAACTGTCTTTCAAAATGAGGGCCTTTATCACCACTGGACTGACCCTATAAGAGATGTTGAAGAGTGTTCCGCAGGTTGAAAGGACAGGACAATTGAGAGTGGAATGAAGACACATGAAGAAATAAAGATCTCCAGTGAAGGCAATAACATGTGTAAATATAAAGGCCAATACTGTTACAGTTTTGGTTTGTAACTCCACTTTTTACTTCTTACAGGATCTAAAAGGCAAAGGCATAACATATATTAATAAGTCAATGGTTTTCGACCCACCATGTATAAATACGCAACTGTGACAAGAACTGCATAAAGGTAGGGGATGGAGGAGCAAAGGAACAGTTTATGTATGCTATTGAATTTGTTAAATTGGTATAAAAGCAAACAAGATTGCTATCAATTTACTATGTTAAATTTAAGCTCCATGGTAACTACAAAGAAAATATTGAAGAATATGCAATTTTATAGTGACAGGAATTATTGTACAGGTTGCCAGGGTGGGGTAAAGGGGTTTGGGGGATTAATACATAATAGGTATAATGTTTTTGTTTGGGAGGATGGGAAGGTTTTAGTAATGGAAGGTGGTGAAGATACCACAATATTGTGAATGTGATTAATCCTATTGAATGATTGGGAGTGTTTGAGATGGGAAATTAATGTTGCATATATGTGCCCACAATTTAAAAAAAAAGAGAAAGAAAGAGAAACTAAAGAGACAATGACAATTAAATGTAATGCATGATCCTGGATGAGATCTGGCAAGGCAAGAGAAAAGGCTCAAAGGGACATAACTGGGACATAGGGAAAAATTGGAATATAGGCTATAAGTGTTATATCAATGTTAAATTTCTTGAACTTTATAACTCCACATAAAGTGATTACATAAGTGAATACCCTTTTTCTCATGAAATGTGCATATAGTACTAGTGTTGTGTTCAAGGAGCATGATGTGCTGAACCTACACTCAAGTTTTTATAAAATTGAGAGAGAGAAAGAGAGAGAGAGAGACAGAGAGAGAGAGAATGAAAGAAAGGAAGGAAGAATGAATGGAAAATGTAGCAAAATGTTAATGAATCTCGACGTCTGGGATGGCAGGGTATGTTGGAATTATCTGAATGGGGTTTGTATTATTTTTGTAACTGTTCTGTAAATTTGAAATAATTTCAAAATAAAGAGGTAAAAAATATCAAGAGAATTTAAGAGTCATTTCACCCTTGTAATACTGGTAGCTAAAATGGCATTTTACATGCTTTTCACAGTAGAAACAGTACTAAGCTTGAAAACACTAACTGAAAACATATTCATATTATGTTTAATTCTGGAATATCTTTAAGTCTTCTTACATTTGAACCTAAAGTGTATTTACATTTAATGAAGAAAATATTAGATTATGTTTAAAGTAAATGTTGAACACATCTGATTTTTCAATTTTTGAATGTCAGTTCTTATGACTACAACAATCAAA
>PVKH010001977.1:0-14197 GCA_004027955.1 Chaetophractus vellerosus
CTACAATATGGTTCATTATATTATCCAGTCCTATGTCTTATCTTTTAATTTTATTATAGTAACATATAGACCTAAAATTTTCTTTTAACCATATTCACCTATATAATTAATTTCTGTTAATTATACTCACATCCATTTCCAAAACTTTGCAATCAACCTAAATAGAAATTCTGTACAAATTAAGCATCCACTCCCCATTCTTTACCCCATATCCATCCCCTGGTAACCTATATTATAGATTCTAACTTAATGAGTTTGCTAATACTAATTAGTTCATATCATTGAGATCATACAATATTTATCATTTTAAATCTGGCTTATTTCACTCAACATAATGTCCTCAAGGTTCATTCCCTTCTTGTCACAGGCATCAGGACTTCATTCTTTTTTTTACAGCTAAGTAGTATTCCATCGTATGCATATACCACATTTTATTTATCCATTCATCAGTTGACAGACACTCTCCAGACTTTCTATGTATAGGATCATGGCTTATACAAAGAGTGAAACTTTTACTTCCTTCTTTCCAATTTGGATGCCTATTATTTCTTTTTCTTAATTGCTCTGCTTGGAAATTTCAGTACAATGTTGAATAACAGTGGTGACAGTGGGCATCCTTGTCTTATTCCAGAATTTAGAGGGAAAGCTTTCAGTCTTTTACCATGATATTAGGTATATGTTTTTCACATATATCATTTAATATGCTAAGGAAATTTCCTCCTTTTCTTATTTTTTAACTAATTTTATCAAGAAAAGATACTGGATTTTGTCAAAAGCCTTTTCTGTGTCAATGGAGATGATCATGCGGGTTTTTTTCCCCTTTGTATTGTTTTAACATAGTGTATTGCATTAATTGTTTTTCATACATTGAATTACCCTTGCATACTTGGAATAAAACCCACTTGATCATAATGAGTAATTCTTTTAACATGTTATTAGATTCAATTTGCAAGAATATTCTTGATGATTACTGCATCTCTATTCATAAGAGAAATTAGTCTGTAATTTTCTTTCCTTGTAGAATCTTTAACTGGCTTTGTATTAAAGTGATGTTGGTCTCATAGAATGAGTTAGGCAATGTTCCCTCCTCTTCATTTTTTTGGAAGAGTTTGAGCAGGATTGGTATTAGTTCTTCTTGGAATGATTAGTAAAGTTTTCTTCTTCTGTGCCCATACTTAAATGTATTTTATTATCTCCTTTTATAGTATATCTCTCTTGAAAAGAATATACTGTCTCTGATTCTATTCTCCTGGAAATGACTTGGACAAGATAAGAAAAGACAACATTTATTTTCCTCATTATATGTGTTTTAATGTAGTCATATTTAAGTTACAATGTCATTGGAAAATTTGCCTTGCAGCTCATAGCTCTTTGGTTTGTTAATGTAACTCCCAAAGAGTTTGCAGTTTGTGAGTTTGGAGTGTAAAGAACACAAGCATACAAAGTAATCAAAGAAATTTCAAAACTATGGAATGTTTATGGCCTGACCTGAAGGATACTTTAATCTTCACATTCTGTAAATACTAGATCTGACTTCTAAGACATTACACTTTTCCAGGAAGACAAAAAAACTGGACAGAGAGCACTGAAGAGCCAGAGAGAAAGACATTCAGCGATGTGGCTGTGTATTTTATATTTTATGCAGAGAAAGTTGAAGCTGTCTACCCCTGTTCAGAGTATCCTGTAAGATACTGGAGTGTATAACAACTTGGTCTGCCTGGGAGTTCAATTTTCCAAATCAAAAGTGGAAGAGTCATGGAGAGAGGAGAGCTAAAGTCCATTAAGACAGGTTGTAGCTAATATATATATGAACAGAATTCATGGAGCAATGATTTGAGGACTGTGGAAAGTAAATAATAGTAGGTAGACTGGGAAAAGAGACCAGAATTTACTGAAATGGCAGAGGCTTTCCTGTTTTTCTTTCATTATCTTCTGCCTGGATTCAAGGCAGCCAGAAACTGAGCTTTCTCTGTCCTCATTTGGGTGAGGACAGAGAAAGCTCCATGAGAGGCTCTCTGGCACTGGACCAAGGGGTCATAAAGTTGTCTACCCATACTCAGAGAAAGGGGAGAAACTCCTTACTGTTATGTTATATTGAATGTGTCCCCCATAAGATGTTCAAGTCTTAAACTTGGTCCCTTAAATGTAATCCTATTTGGAAATAGAAGCTTTGAAGACATTTATCAAGAGAAAAATAAAATTGGATTGGGATGAGTCTTAATCCAATATGACTTGTGTTCTTACAAGCAGAGAAAATTTGGACATGATCAGTAAGAGACAGGGAGATAAAGATGGCCAAGTGATGAACAAGATTGGGTTAAACCAAAAGAAAAGGAATGTCATAGATTGCCAGCAAACTACTTCCAGAACCCTACAGATTTAAGAGAAGGCCCTTTCTCACAACCTGATTTCAAAGTTTTAGCCACCAGAATTGATACATTAAATTTCTATTGTTTAAGCAAACTAGTTTGTTGGTACTTTGTTACAGCCTTTCTGGTAAACTAAGATACTCACTTTTTTTACACTCTTCATTCTCTCATGGCCCAGCCCCCAGTCAATCTCATGGTGGCAGTGACTGCAGTAGCACCAGAATTCCACAGGCATCTAAAAGTGGAAATGAGGGGAAGCTTTCCTCCAATCATAAGAGAAAAGGCCCCAAAAGAATGTTGTTTTGGTGGTGGTTTTTTCTACACATATTCTCTCAGCACTTGACCCTGGACATAAGTGCAGTCATCTAAAGTAGACCATGGAGTAGGGTAAATAAAACCCAACTCTACGGCTGAAGGACTGAAAAGGGAAGGCACAGGGAATCAGAAAGTACTGGAAAGATTGCAGAGAGGGTGAGGCTCATGAAAGACATGCCATAAATTTGTTTATGAACTTCTGGTCTCACCTCCGAGTTATATATACATCATACATAGACCTAGTCTTCTTCAGCATACCAATATTTTGAGAACTGAACTAATGGATAGAATACTACCAAGGTCCCAGGGTAGCCATTAGGTGGTACATATGTGGGACATATTCTGAATAGCCCTGAAAAGTCTTTGAAAATAGAGCTAACATTAAAACTACAACCTACAGAAGGAAGGATAGAAACTGCCACCTGATCCCATGCAGGGATATTGACTGCTAAAATAAAACAGCACTCTCCATAGGATTTTACCAAGGCACAGATCCCAAAGTACAATTCAAATTATTATCCAAGATACAATGTCCAAAATAATTCAGGAAAATCTCAACCTGGGTTGGAATAGATAATCAATCTATGCCAATGATGAGATGTTGGAATTATCTGACAAAAACGTTAAGCAGCTCTTAAATATGCTTCAATAAGTAAGGGTAAACACTAGAAAGAAATTAAAAGATAGATAATTTCAGGAAAGAAAAAGAAGATATAAATAGGAACTACATAGGAATTTTATAACTGAAGTTTACAACCACTGAAATTACAAGAGTCACTGAATAAGAACAATAGAAGAGAGGAAATGTCATAAGAAAAAAGTCAATAAAAATTATCCAATCTAAACAACAGAGAGAAAAAAACATGGTCTTTTGGGACAAAAGTAAAATATATAAATATTGTTCCATTGGAATCCCAGGGGATAAGAGAGGTAATGCGGAGAAGAAAATAATATTTGAAGAAATAATGGCAAAAACTTCCCAAATTTAGTTAAGATATAAACCTACAGATTCTAGGAGTACAACAAACCCCAACGAGGATAACACACCCCAAAATACACATACAATTCAGAGACATCATCATCACACTGCTGGCAATAAAAGACAAAAAAGAAAATCCTGAAAGCCATCAAGGATATATGATATGTTATTGTAAGGGAACAACAATTTGAAGGGCACAAAATTTTACATCAGAAACTATTAAGACCAAAGGAGAGTGGAACAATATTTTTTTTGAATGTTGAAAGCAAAGACAGTCATATCAGAATTTTACATCCAATGAAAATATCCTTCAGGTATGAAGATGACATAAAAATATATTCTAATGAAGAAAAATTCTCTAAAAAGTATTGTCAGCTGATCTTGCAAGTATTGCTAAAGGAAGTTTTTTAAACAGAAGTGAAATGATGCCAAAGGGAAATTTGGAACATTAGAAATGAGCATCGAGCAACAAAAATTGTAAGTATTAGGTACATCTAAATGACTACTCTTCTCCTCTTGAGTTTTTAACAAATATGTTTTACAATTGAAGTAAAATTATAACATTTTTTATGGGGTTTTCAGTATATGCATATGAAATAAACAAGACAACTTAACATAAAAATGGGAGAATAAAAGGACCTAAATGCTGGGGAACCATGTGCACTTAAAGTAGAAAAATATTTATTGTATTTATTGTATTTATTGTATCAAAAGTTAAGTATGGTGAAGGCATGAATATAAAATACCAGTACCTCAGAATTCAAACAGGCCAAAAAGGACATGAACAAAAACAATTCATGCAAGAAAAAATGATATCAGGTATAATTAATCAAAAGAAGTCTAATGACAGCAAATAATTATGCATAGCAGTTTGGAACAGTCAATGCCATAAATGTTTCATGCAAGTTAGCTCAGTTAATCCTCACAACACTTGTTCAATTTTATGAGCTATTAAAGAAATATAAATTATAACAACATGGCAGTATTTCATACTTATTAAAGTAAGAAACTGAATTTTTTAGTAAATGTAGTGATAAAAATGAATGAGTTAAACTAGGACACTTACGTATTTCTGGTACAATTTATTTGAAATGCAAAGAGCACAATTAAAACAGGATTAAAACAACCAAAATGAAAAAAACTCTCTTGCTCTTGAAAACGTGTCCTTAGAAATTGATTAATTCAAAAGAAACAAAAGTTTGTATTTACGTGCAAGAAAGTGCCCCACGCCACATGAGTTTTAATAATGAGAGAAAAAAATGAAATAATCTATTGTACAAAAGTAAGGAAAGGTTTATAGTATGGCCTTGACAGAATATTATACAGTTCTTAAACTTGTTGTGTATGAACTCTATATCAACACAAATAATCATATTAACTTTAAAGCAACAAAAATTATATATATACAGATTTAATCATAACTATATAATCATTCTATATGAACATGTATAAAGATTGAAACAAAATGTTTTTAAGTTAATTATGTATGTAATAATACCTTCATCAAGCACTAAAAATAACTTACAAAGAGAAAAGATATATAGTTAAAATGTAAAATTTAAATTAAAACTTAATTAAAAATAAAGTTTATATGATAGAACAGACAATAAAGGAAAAACTGGAATGAAAAACATAGGAAACAAACAGAAAACCAAAAATAAAATGGTAGCCCTAAGTTCAAACATATGAATAATTATATTAAATGTAAATGATCTAAACCTATCAGTTGAAAGACAGATTGTCAGATGAAAAAAAGATATGTCATCCACCTGCAAACACTAATCAAAGAAAACTCTATTAACTATTTATATCAGATAAAGTAGACTTCAAAGCAAAGAACATTACCAGGGATAAAGAGGAATATTTTATAATGATATAATAATTCTAAATATATGTAATCCCAACAACAAAGCATTGATATACATCATGAAGCAAGAACTGACAGAACTGAAGGAAGAAACAAAAATAAAAATATGCAATTATATTTAGGCTTTCAATGCTCTCTCATTAATCTATAAAACAACTAGAAAGAAAATGAACAAGGATATAGAACAGATCAACAAATCAACCAAATAGATATAATTGATCTTTAGAGAACACTCCACTCAAATCAGCAGAATACTCATTTTATTCAATTGAGCATGGAACACTCACCAAGATAAACTATATCATGAGTCATAAAATAAACCTTGCAAAATTTAAAATACTTTCAATCATGCAAAGCATTTTCTGACTATAATGGAATTAAGTTAGAAATTAGTTACAGAATATTGATACAAGAATCTCTAAATACTTAGAAATTAAACAACTCACCTATATAGCCCATGAGTTAAAAAGGAAGTGTCCAAGTAAATTAGATAACATTTTGATATGAAAATTTTAAAACTACATATAATTTTTTTTGGAATATAGGTTGCGTTATTTTCCCATAACTATTTTAAAAAGTAACTACAAATTCATTATTTTACAGTTCTAAAGACAAGGCCAAAACAAGGTATTAATGATAATAATACCTTATTTTAATGGGGGAAGAAAGCTAAATTTCCACTGATTCAAAAAATTTAAATAAATATCATCATCAAAATCCTGTGCATTTTGTCAGCCATCATGGTTTCCTCACCCATCATCTCCTTGGAGACACACACACACACACACACACACACACACACAGATAAGCTTTGACTTCAGAATTCATAAACTTTCCAAAAGTCAACTTCCTCATTTCTGTAGATAACAATGAATTTACTCTTATGTATTTATACTAAAGGTCTGTGATAGAAATAACAACTGCTCAAGAGATCAGTTTTGTCTGGGTTAGTGCCCATAGGAGTAAATAAAACCTCCTTTCAAGAAGCCAGCAAAGGAGGGGAAGAAGCACAATGTTGAAAGTGAGAGAACTGGAATTTCAGCATACTAGATGGGTATTTTGAGTTTTGCCAATTAATTTCTCAGAGTTTCAAAATCCTTATCCACCAAATGTCCTACTATTTATGTGAGAATTAAATAACCTAATTATGCAAAAAAAAACCTCTTTAGATAATTCTCAAGTAGAATCTGAAGCACAATTACTACTTCTCAAGGTGGATCTGTGCATGCCAGGTAATCCACATAAAATAATGTGTGCTCTAATGCCAAGCCTCTTCAATAGTCTGAATGTTGAAACAATCCCTTCTGCTCCTTTCTTGTGAATAAAGTACAGGAGTGGGTTGTGGATACCACCATTTTGTTTAATTGTTTATGATTTCCTCCGTTTGCATTGTAAATGGGTATCCTTATAGTACTGTTTGTTCCATAAGTATGGTGACTAATCAACTTAGAGATGTAGGTAAATCCACCCTACACACACACACACACACACACACACATACATACATACATACATACACAATACTTGTTCTCCTCACCCAGAGGCCTCTTACTTAGATTAAAGATAATAAGAAGTCAAGAGAGTGGAGGTTTAGATATTTAGCAAAGAGTATTACTGTACTGGAACTTTCACTGTTGCTTCGCACGAAGGCAAGGAGTGGAAATGCTACCTCCTCTTCCTAAACTGAGTGAGAAATGTTTCATAGGCATAATCAGTGAACTTGAGATGTGTTCCCTCCAGTGGGAGATCCGGAGTTGACTCATGTCAGAAAGGCAAAGCATCCTTGGCAGCAGAGGAGGGAGATGCAGCTGAAAAGTCACTGCACTTCCAACTGGGAATAAGAAGGTCAAAGTGCATCGATCCTAGGGGCTGGGTGTGAAACCTGCAGAAGGAATATTAGCCTAGAGGTCATTCAAAAGGACCATTAAACAAGAAGACAGCTTTCTATGACAAGAAGATTCCAGCAGTGTCTCCTGGGAGCAAATGCTTAGGGGTATCCGGAGTGGATAGGTAAAGGAGAAACATGACGTTATGGAAGCTGCAGTCTGAGAAAACCAACAAAATACCATTAAGAAAACACAAAGTTCCATACAAAAGAAACCACAGCCTGAAATATCTGTTTGGCACAGCACATGCAACATGTGCCAGTCAAGGAGGAACTTTCTTAGCCTTCTTTCTCATCGTCCTTACCTTCACACCAAGCCTAGAGGGATTAGAAATAGCCTCTAGGAGTAAGGGAGGAATTGAATGACAAGAAAATCCAAGTCTACCATTCCATTGTTTTTTGGTTATTTATTATTTTTTTTTTTGCAACCTGAAAGTCTCCTAAGGCTTAAGGCTATCCCACACTGGCAGAGAAAGAGGAAGAATTTATCTGATTAAAGATTAAAATGCGGGTTATTTTGTGTGACTGGACACTTTAGATAACTGAAATGAGATTGTGTTTGCAAGTTAAGGTGAATATAAGACATTCTATTACCTGAGAAATTCATGAAGCCCTTCCCAAATTTTCATCCTATGGTAGAGGTAAAATTTCCTTCCTTGTACAGTTCTAGAAGGGCAATGGGAGACAAAAATAAATACATGTCTTATATCTAATGAGTCCTACTTGATCAGCATATTGATTATTTATTTATGTTTACTTCCCTTCATCATTTGGGAAACAAATGATTTTTGAAAAAATTTAACCACTCTCATGTGTTAACTACACACACACACATACATACACACACACATATATATATAAAACATACATATACACACATACACTTGCACACCTGATTAGCAAGGGGGTGACTAAACATTCAAAGCAGTGTATATCTAATACACAGAGCCTGTTTTTAATTCTCCATTAGCAGGATTCTCTTCCACCCATGGATATACACACACCCAATTCTTTGAAAAAGTACATTCTTTTAGGGTTTCATTTGTCCCACTAGATTACTCACATGAAGCATATTTTTGGACTTTATCAGGAACTCCAATCTCTTAATATTCCACTGATATTTTCCTGGTTTTCCCACTTACACTGATTCTTTTCTTGGTACTCTAACCTGGACCAAATCATCAATCCTTTTACTTATTCTCTACGCTGGAATCTGATTTTCTGCCGATCTCATTCCAGAATCACACCTGCCCTATTAATCCCTCAAATTCTGTTCAATCTAACCATTTGTTTTCTATTTATCTTGTCCCTTGAGATTGAGCATTGTTCCGGAATATTTCATCAGCTTACTGATTGGTACCATTTCAAGTTATTATTCAACCTCAGCTGTTCCCTCAATATTTCTTGGCAAGTTAGTTTTGAAAAATCACGGTTGTGTCTTTTATCAAACCACTAAAAGTCCATTAACATCAAACCATCCCCATGTTTTTAATAGTTGTTCTCTTTTACTTCTCTAGGGAACAATAGAGGCCTTCTATTATGTATATATCCTCACCAAGCCCATATATTAACCCTTCCTTCCTTTTGCTTTTCTTCTTTTTCATAGATAGTTTGACCATCTTTCTGCTAGTTCTCCATCACTGCTTTTTTCTGGTTTAGTTTATTTTTTTCTTTCATTCTCATTTCCATTGTTTCATCCCATAAAGCAGTGTTTCTCTACGGGACACTGGCAATTTTGTCCCCTCAGGGACCTTTGCCAAAATGTGGAGACATTTTTGATCGGAATGACTGGGGAGGGGATGCTACTGGCATCTAGTAGGGGACAGGGGGAAGGCCAGGAATGCTGCTAAACATTTTACAATGCACAGAATAGCTCTTCCCCAGCAAAGAATTATTAAATCCAAGACATCAGTAGTGGCTGATGTTGAAAAACTCTGCTTTAAGGATATTATGTCTATCAAGACTTCTTTTTCTAAGAAACTAACACATTAATAGAAAGAGATAGATCTATACAAATAGCTTAGAGAGAAAGATAGATCTAGATGGATAGATAGATGATAGATAGATAGATGATAGATAGATAGATAGATAGATAGATAGATAGATAGATAGATAGATAGATAGATGAATAGAGCTCTCCTTGGTAATTCCCATAGAATTCTACCTCACACTCTACTTATCTTCCAAGTTTGTTAAAAATAGTATGCAGTTTATATCTTCTCATTTTCTACTTAAGAGTAAACCACTCTAACTTCCTTTATAAAATTTTTTAAATTTACCATCTAATACCTAATTTCAAGCCATCTTTTCAACTATTCATTGGCTTAACTCGGCATGATTAAAAAGCTCTTTCTGCTTGAAACTTATAACTTAGCTTCTTATGATATAATGAAAAAAGCATATGTTGGGTCTTTTTAATCTTGGTTCTAAACTTCACTGCTTGGGTAACTTAGATCAATCTATTTAACCTTACTAAACTTTAAGCGTCATATCTTGTTCCCTTAGGATTATTTTTGTATTTTAAATTTTATACCATTTATTTTTATATTATTTGTCCCCCTTGCAGTTCCTAACACTTTATTTGGTGATGCTGAATGTTCAATAAGCTGAAGAAATTATTGAAGGCACTTTTGGGCACAAATTTCATCTCCCTATCTCTGTCCTTCGTTTTTATATCCTTGACCTTTATTTTCACAACGTTTTCCAAGTAGATCACTTTATTTTACCACCACCACCACCACCCCAACTTTTCCATTTCCACTAGCAATATTGTAGTCAAACACCTCATTATTCTTTCTTTGAATTATGTTAACTGTCTTAAATAATTGTAGAGATGACATGTAATAAAAAGGTTTGGACTTATTCTGAGTAACCCCAGAGGACAAAACTAGAATCAGGGTTTTAAAGTAAGGAAGAAGTTACTCACAATTAAGCTGTTCAAACATGCAAATGGGCAGTATGATTAGGTGGTGATCAACCTGTCAGGGGAAGCAGACAAGCAGAGGCTAAATGCTCACCTGTTTGCTTCGTAGGCTGGCCTCTGTGACTGGAACGGAGATGTGATATAGTGTCAAAATTATTGGACTCAATGGACTGCAGCATGGTTTAAGATCCATTTGCCTCTTCTTGCCTAAATGATCTTGGTCCAGTCATTTGACTTCTCTGAACCTCAGTTTCTTGTGTATTAAATCTTATACAATTGATGTCAGATTTTGAATGAATGTATAGGAAACATTGCAATCTGTAAATTACTATAAGCTTTAAGTTGTTAAGATGTCAAGGACCTATTTTCACTCTTGAATTTCACATTCAGTGATTACAGCACTATATTTATATAGGCAATAATGTAGGAAAGTATATTTCCTGCACACTTATATATATATACTATCTTCATTCTCATATTTCAATTAATTAAATATGGAACATCAAAAATTAGCTATTTTTATCAAGAAATAATCCTAGCAATGAAAGCAAAATAGCAAAAATTTATTTTCCTTTTCATATGTAATCATAGTTAAGCATGAAAATGACTGTTCTGGACACACATGCTCAATTTCATAATCTCAAATTAATTTAATCAGTTTTATGGAAACTGCCTTTGCAGTCAATCTCTCCCGATATTTTTGTAACTTCCAAATAATGCTCTCTCTTAATATTTAATTCATTGAAATTATCACTTAAGCTTTGCTGCTTAAATCTATAATGAGTTTTAGTTAAATATTTTTTAAAAAGTTAAATATTTAGTTAAATATTTTTTAAAAGTTTTTAAAAAGTTACAATTATTTATACATTAAAACCAAAGAGGAAACTATATCTAGCAAAAACCTTGAATAAAGTTCATTTTATGATACACTGATGATACTTTAAATTATATGAATGTTTAAGACATCGAAATTTTCCTCCCTTTTGCTGTTGTTTCCCACTCTTTGCTTTCCTGACACTCTTGCCAAACTGCAGGATCATTTGGCATTGTTCTAGTATAATCTTTTGAGAAAAACAAGAACATGGTTTCTATCTCAAGTTTAAGTTTTCCAGGATCTGCTGTTGCCACATCCCTTCTTGTTTGAGTTAATCATAAGGGTGGGGAACACAGACAATTCCTGATTTCAACAATTTATTCCCTCTGCCTCACACCCATGAGGCAAGACTTAAGAGATAAAGTAATGCAGCGTGCTAAATGTACTGCTCTGACCAACTTCAAGAAAAGAAAATGATTTATCCTAGATAACACTTTTTAAAACTTAATATGCATTGTAATTTTTATCAGCTGCAAAAATTATTTTCAGAGTTTAGCTTTAATTTTGAAAACTAGGCAGGATGTAAGAGAAAGACTTCTCTTCAAACCAAAAAAATACTGTGTGTAGTTTTTTTGTTGTTCAAAGAAAATCTCTCCCCCGCCCAATAGTTAGTAGCATCATGGTCTTTATGAGACACATTTGCAATTTTTAAAGGTTTTCTTCATTGTCAGCTTGAATACACAACTATTATCAAAATCCATTATTCCCTCATTTTGGCCACATTTTCAGTGTTTTATTTATTCACTTATAGGCTCTGAGTGTTGTCTTGAAAATGCCTTATTCTAAGAATCTGCAAATTTGAAAAACAAAGTTGATTTAGCTGTCTTCTAAGCCTGAGCAGATTTCCAAAACCAATTTGAGATGTCTTATTCTAGAGAACTGAACTCAGAATGCTAAATCTGTTGCTATGCTACTCTTTATTTAACACTTCTCTGCATTGCCTTTGCTTAAGAAATATTTCTGCTTATAGAGGGTAATAGTAAAACCATTTTTATTTCTTTTGGCATCCTGTATTCCTATATGGCTGATTTTTCCAAATGTATATTTCCGCAATTTTTGCTTTAGGTTCCCATGAAAGTTTCCTAGGATTTAACAATGTGTAAATAAAAACAAAGTTGTGGGTTGCAAAGCACATAGGTTATACAAAACAAACTTACAATGGATTATTCTCTCAATTTTCATTTCTTTCCTTGACTAAAAGGCATCTGAAAGTTTAGTCTTCCTTCATAAACACAGCTCATGTTTTTATCATTAAAAAAAACTAAACATGCTTTGATTAAAAATTTACATTTACAGTAGCAGTTGTTTTAAAAAAAGAAGAGAAAGCCATAATATTGAAACTTAAATGGCCACAAAAGGAAATCCTAATTCTAAAATGACTCAGATTGACAAAAATTAATAATGGCACAAATTAAATAATTTATTTAAGACATGAAGGAAGTTAATAATTAGACTCATTAGACTCTTCAGGGTACAACTGCAGGTATTTTTCATTTAGTCTTTATTTCTTCCTCCATCACCACCACCCTATCTACAGCATTTCATGGTTTTGTCTATTTTGGAGGAAAGTAGGAAAACTGGGACTATAAATTAGCCTTGATCAATGACAGTCACTTTGGGTTCTAAGCAACTTGTTTTCTATTTGTACATTTATAATCTCAATAGATAATGTATAAATATATTAGCTGATTGGATTTAATAGATACAGTGTTTTGCTAAGAAAATTTACGTTTTGCTAGAGGCATAAGGATATCTGAATTGATAAGTAGTCATACCATCTACATAAAGAATACAAATTTTAAGCATCCTCTGTCTATGTCTTTAATTGAACTGTAAATGCTTTCATAAAACATGCTAGATAAGAAGGTATATTTTTCCAAAAATACACTGACAATTTCTTACCCCAAACTGACACTTTCAATTGACCTTTAGAAAATTCCATAGAAAAATGTTCATTTGAGCCATGCAATGCTTTTCAAATATATTTCCAGTCTTTGTATCTAATGCTTACAGCTAACTTTCTTGCATAAATGAACTAAAATAGTTTTTAAAATATTTGAAAATAGCTTCCTTTACTCCTTCACCAAATGTGGCATGCTTTTCAGATCTTGATTCATGCATGTCTTCTTTGGGGAAGTTTCACGGTCTTCCTGAAATTGCCTCCAGTCTGAGCTAAGAATAACCCATATGGTCTATCATAGAAATCTAGGATAATCTCTAATATAGAACTTACCTCACTGTTATTATAATCTTTTCTTTATTTACATGTCTCCACAACTATACTCTAAGCTCCTGGGGGAAAGGGTTTTATCAGTCTGATTTCAAACAGAGAAACAGAACCAGTAGGAGATATATATTCAAGGAGTTAAGGCAAGGGATTGACTTACACAATTGTGGGGGCTGGTTAAGCAACTCAGTAGTCCAGGGGGCAGGCTGTCAGAAAGGGCAGGCTGGAACTCTTGTACGTGAGCTGATTCTGCAGTCCACAGGCAGAATTTCTTCTTCTGCAGGGAAGCTCCAGTTCTACTCTTAAGGCTTTTCAACTGATTAAATCAGGCCTACTCAGATTATCTAGGCAAATATCCTTTACTTAATGTTAACTAATTATAGAGATTAATCACATCTACAAAATACCTTGACAGCAACATAGATTTGTGTAAGTAAATAACAGGCCTACAGTTAAGCTGACATAAAACTGAAATCACTGTGTCTATGTTTTTTCTCCAACTTTTCATAATAAAAAGTTTCAAGCATACAAAAGTGAGGAAAGAAACTTATAAGTATCACTCATATATTCCCCACTGTAATGGTTTAAGTTTGATTTAATTATGAATTCCAAAAATATAGATTAGATTATGTTTGTAAGCTGGTCTGTTCATCTGGGCATGATTGAGTTGTGAGTAGGGCGTTAACTGCCATGTCAGTGAGACGTTGAGCCCTGCCCCTCGGTGGGCGTGGTAAAAAGTATGGAAGGCTAGATAAGAG